>SNQJ01S0093348.1:47706-58987 GCA_010110895.2 Picea sitchensis
CACCTCTCCCTTCAAGTTGAGTCTTTCGCCAGATCTCGTAGATGTCGAGTCGAGTCTTTCGTTAGGTCTCGTTTTTGAACCTTCATTTCATCCACCTGTATCCTTTTTCTCCATCTAGCACATAAATTGGTGACAACCTCAAATTCGGTGAATGAATTGAATCTTGGGGGGCATCTCTCTAGCCTTTGATGATCATTCTGGAGTCAAGTCACTAGCTTTCAAGCTAGGGGTAGAGTACCGAGCTTAGTATTTGTTCTTTCTCGTGCTCGTAAATACATGAGAATGCATCCGGGTAGACTTTTATCTCTTTTTTGAACCTGTATGGATACACGAAAAAGGAACCCCCTGGAGTCATCTTTAAACCATTTTCAGACTCTCTAAATATGAAAAGATTGTCAAGTGACCTTGCTTCCTTTCACACTTGGTAAAAGGTTTGAAAGGGCATCTTTCAAGTGATAGTTTATCTCTTTTTCGGTCTCGTTAGAATACTGTACGAAAAAGGAACTGAGAGAGTTCTCTTTTAAGTGTTTTTTCAAACTCTATAATCCTGAAAAACCTTCAAGTTTTCTATATTTGGATCGCTAAAGCACAATCGACAGGTCCATACGGGATCAAACCCTTACTTCTTCCAGTTCGTTAAACAAAGGAAGAGGAACTTACCGAAGGTGAGTTATATCAAGCATGTGTTATCTTCCTCGAGCTCGTTAAATCAAAAAGAGATACTCGTCTATCTGGATGGGGGAAAATTTGAAAGAAGCAAGCCAAGTAGTCTCTTGAGAACATTATCAAGCAATTCTTAGAGTCGCCCTTGAACATGGCGCTTTGTCTTTTGCATGCATTATAATCCGCTGAACCTCTGCATTGAGCCAATCCTTTGAGTTTCTTTTACTCCTTTGGGTCACCTGACGTAAGTCATAGCATCCACTACATCATCAAGTTTTGGTCCATGTCATGTTTCCGCTATTGTGCCTCAGTGTTCAAGGGAAGTATCCACCTCTAGAGTCAGCCATCCCAAATATCTTGCCTCAAAACCTGTGTTAGTCCATGTCCTTTTGATCCACCAATTACATCTCTATGTTCGTTTCGTGTCATTGATGGGGGATACATCAAGGCCCTCCTTCGACGAGCTTATTCCTGTCGACCTCAACACGTTATCCAGGAATTAGGCTTAGAAATCAGTTAGTACTTTGGGACCTACATGCCTCAATGACAGGCCTCCTCACATTCGACAATAGGTTTACATCATTGACCTCTGATCGGCTGATTCCACAGATGTTCGACTCCAACTCATCCATTCACATTCGTTGGAATGTACTAGGGTACCTTGGGAATCATTGACATTAATGGTGATCTCCCTCGCACTTGTTAATGGTTCACACCATTGATCAGTAATCAAGTGGTTTCTGCCATGTTCGACATCAAGACATCTATTCACATGGTTAGAATCATACCACATTGGGATTGGTAAGAAGACCCTGGGTTGAGTGATCACTTTGATATATAATTTGCCTAGGTTGCGAAGGAGTTTCTCTTGGACGAATGATGCATAGACTGTTACATAGATCCACTTTGTATTGGTCATGGCTATGTCTTGTCACCTCGTAGATCCACTGTGTATTCTTCATGGATACGATCAGTCCAGGTCATCAGAGTATAGATCCAAATTGTATTCCCGGTGGCTATACCTTTTTATCAATACAATTATGGATCCGCAGTGTATTTTATGGCGGCCATATCTTGCAAGTCTTGATCACCCAATCATAGGTATGCCTTCCTTGGGGTTTTGAAATATGTCATGATATTTGTTGGATGTTTGTGTACAGCTTCCATCAGGTTCTCTGAGTCTATACCCTTGCTTGAAAGTCTACAAAGCATTTCAGTTATCAGTTCGCATCTTCTAAGTTCATACTTTGGGGAGCAATCTGTTACACCTCAATATTTCTCACTTCGATAAGTGTCATAAGTGTCGCATTATCCTCTCAACTGTCAAAAGTGTCGCATGTCATTCCCAAGTGTCGCAAACATCAAAAAAATCATATTTCCATGATGCCGACACCAAGGAGACATCTAGAATAACTCTGACAATTGATTTGGAGGAAGGAGAATGATTAACTGAAATCAAGGAACTCTTATCACCTGAAAGGAGCTCTTAAACAAGGGTTTTGAAGGTGAGCGCTCCTCTGTATCAGCCTTAGGAGCACTGGCACTCCCCTATAAGGTCTTAGGGAGCATTATAACGCCCAACTACCCCTCTGAAGGAGTGTTATCCATCCCTGGAGTGTTGGTGCTCCCCTCAAGCTTCCTAGGGAGTTCGATAGCACTCTAATGCCCCTTTTGAGGGAGCGATGTCTAATCTGGGCAGTGGTTGGCCCGTTGAGGAGATTAAGGGAAGGATATTTCAAGTTTGGAAGGCAGTTGCATTAGAATTATTGGTTCAATCAGAAGATCCTTGATCTAAGGACGAAATTCCTCAACCTACCCTAAAGATACCTCAAGAGGTTAAGCCTCTCCTAACCTATATAAGAAGGCTCCATGATGGTGAGAAGGGGGAAGAATTGTTAGCATGAAACCTATGATCTCATAGGAAACACACAGTCAGCCAAAGGAGAGTGATCATTGAAGTTGTTATCATCCAGGTCGTGGATCTTTCGAGCAAGGGTTAGATGAAGGGGACTTGACGAAGCTGTCGCATTCGCATCTACAATTGTAAGTATTGTTGTCGTTATTCTCATTAATATGACACGCTTGGCCTGTTTCTTTCTAGTTTGTGTTTGATCTTACATGAACTTATTGTTGATAGATAGATCTGTTTTCAAGCTAATACCAATAGAGTAGGAATTGGTTGTACTTTATTATCTACAAGACTCATCAAGGAGCGAGAGTTTGGAGCTCGACTTGGAGTGTGCAGGGACAAACGTCGATAAAGAGGTACTTCTATTCTCCTTCATTCTCACGCATTAGTTTGTATAGATTTGAAAGGAAGTCAGTGTCCACGTTAAGCACTTTCTGTCTTAGATTTTAGGGTCTATCTCTTTGAGGCAATCTACCTGTCCGTAGGGAGATTTTCCTACAACAGATGGATCTATATAATAATCTAGTGTAAAATGAAGAATTCATAAGTAAAACGTTTTTAAATATTTTTTAGTTATTTAAGAGACTTAAAAGACTTAGTTAAGATGGATCTATATAATAACCCAATGTAAAAGGAATAATTCATATATAAGTTTTTTTTAAATCTTTCTAGCTACTTAAGAGACCTAGCTAAGATGGATCTATATAATAATATGTGTAAAAAGAATAATTCATATACAAGCCGTTTTAAAATATCTCTTCTTAAGAGACTTAGATAAGATGGATATATATTCATCTATGTAGCTTGGCATACCCCTTCAAGCCCAAGTACCCCATTCTCATGTCATTGTTTCGAACATGAAGACCCGTAGCCAACACGATGACATGTGGGACACTCTAGGGCATCATGTCTGACACATGATGATCACATGTTTTATCATAAGACAGATGCCATGGGACATGTGTCAAACATGATGCCTTAGAATTTCCTGACCCACCTAACATGTTTTTTGGAAAAGGAGTTTTTGTTGGGGTTTGAAACACCCATAAAAATGTGTTTCCTAATGCAGGAGCATTGTCAGCAGCAAGCGAGCGCGAGTAGCACTAATGCATTTTTGGCACATGTTCAAAGGTGTTTAAATTGTTTTGAAGTAGGATGCTCCAGACATAAATGAAGTAGTTAAGAAAGGGCATACCTGTGATTGTAATTAGACCTTGAGTGTCCCTCTCTCGTCTGAAGGATTAAGAGGCATTTATGCTAGTAAATGTATGTAGGTAGAATTAAATTCTAGATTAGATAGTTTTAGGAGCGGAGGGAAAACCAACTATAGACACCCTCATATTGTATCATTGTAACATTATCAATTGAAGACAGCATAGGAGAGAAGAAGCAGAGAGCTCTGTAAAGTAAAAACCCATGTACAAAAGTTTTGGATTAATACAAAGATCTTTAGTTCAGACTCATGGTGTTCAATTGCTTTCTGTGTTTGTACCTGCTGATTGATATATGCTTGTTACTCTCTGTTATGCATTTGCTTTGATGCGTGAGTGTATGATTTCATATTTAATTTCTGAAATATGAAGAGAGGGAGAGTAAGGAATGAGTTTCAATTGTTTCTCTGTCTGAGCAAGAGTTTTCCTGCAAGGAGTGCAGCAAAATTGTCTGCAAGATGTGCGTTGACAGAAATCCGAGTTTGTATCTGAAAGCTCACGAGGGATAACACTGTTCTCATTCTCGCAGAAGTGAAAATTAAGCACAGGAGCAGTGAAAAGTGTGCATTGGTCGAGTAGAGTCTCATATTTTGCAACCTAAGGGAGTTGTTGAAGGACTGCTATTGCAAAGAGAGTGCACAGAGTCTAAGAATTCAAATACTTGGAAGCATTTGAAGGGTTGCCACAAGGAATGTGTGCAAGAGTCTTTTTGAAGACTCGAGTTTGTGGTAAAAGCTCAGAAGAGTTAGTGCCTTGAAGTGTTGAAAGGAGGCATAGCGAAGTTGTTTTGCAGGTGGACAAGTTCCATGAAGGAATACCTTGTTCATTTCGCAGGAGTTGTCAAGGAGGCATTGGACGGTCGGAATTCTCCGTGGAGATTCGCGAAGTCCTGAGAGCCATAAAATCTTGTAGAGGAGCAAGGAGAGTTACGACAAGTGTTTTCTAAAGTGTAAATCTCAGAAGAAAAAGATTCGTAGGATCTGAGCCAACAGGGGATGTTGGATCATTCACGTAATCTCATTTCGGGGTTTCACGAGTTGGAGAATCGAAAGCCTTGCAACAAGATTCGAGAAATCGCAAAATGAAAAGTCCCGAAGTGGTGAAAAGATTTAAATATCATGGACACTGGAGAGTGGATAGGTGGCGTACTTTTCAACACGGAGGTCAAACCTTTGTTGACCATTTCGGGGTTTCGTGGGTTGAAGAACCGAAAGTTTAGCATCAGGACTCGCGAAGTCGCGAAGTCCGAAATTATGAAAAGGTGGGAAGTTCTCGTTGTGGGCCAGCACTAGGAAACATGTCAGAATTCAGAATTTTGGCATATCAGAGGATAAGAAGTCGAGACTTTTGTCCCGAAAATCCTGAAGTTGCGAGTTGCGATAAGGAGTAACGAGGAGTTCGGGATCTCGACACTTCGGGTGTTGGGATATAAAGGAGGCAACACTTAGGGAAGTGAAGTCGTGAAGTGCCGAAGATGGGCACTAGGGACACATGTTAGAACCACAAGGTGGGCCCATGTGATAGATAAGCAGACACACATCGCCTAGCAAAAGGAGTCAACACTCCGTTGACTTCTCGCATCTCGGGAATTTATGAGATAAGAGCATGGGAACTCGACGTTGAAACTCGCGAAGTGGCGAGTAGCTAGAGGTGCTAGTGTTAAGTCTACCTGGTGGTCATGCGTAGAGGGCACTGATAAGGGAATGAGCCATACCTGTGTCGACATTTTGGGTATCGCAAGATTAGGAAGGAAGAGTCAGGAGTTTCGACTCATGAACTCACAAGTGGTGAGTTGTGACAAGCACCTTCTGGGTTAGGCCTTAGTCATAGCGTTGTCATCGCACGGAGAAGTGGAGCTCGCACCTAGTGTTGTTCATGCAGGGGAGATTCTGAAAGGACCTGTGGATCGATTGAATTGAGATTCTAGCAAGGAACTGAAAGAGCCGATTCGTCTCAAAGGAGACAAAGAGCGATCCTGTGAGCGGACTTCGGCCCGAGGGTCGAGGAGGTCTGCGTCAATGTGGTATCAGAGAAAAAAAAGATTTCTTTGCTTTCTGTAGAAGGGAAAATAAAGATTCACCATGCCACTGAGAAGAAGAGATAGGAAAACACCCGATCCTTCAGAGGAGAGTGAAATGCCAGAAGAAAGGGGTAGGCAGGTGTCAAATCTAGCCATGAAAAGAGAGATGCATAACATACGCGCCAGAGTCATGGACGTGGAAATAAAATAGAGGTGCACAGCCGTTGTTGGAGATGTCAGTGAATCTGAAAGTGAAGATGAAGCTGGACATGAAGGAGAAGAATTTGTAGCAGAGGATGCAACAAATGAACATCTGATTAGGGCGGTTGCAAGAATTAGTGCCAGGGCAAAAATGGACATTCCAATATATGAGGGAAAACTGGATGTTGAAGAGCTTCTATACTGGATTAGAGCTTTGGACACGTATTTTGACTATGAAGATGTCGAAGAAGACAGGAAGGTCAACCATGTTGTCACAAGATTGAAAGGACATGCAACATTGTGGTGGGATGAGCTACAAGCTGACAGACGCTGCAAAGGCAAGCAGAAAATCAAGAGTTGGGATAGGATGGTTGCAAAGATGAAGGCAAAATTCATTCACAGGGATTACCAGATTACTCTGTTTCGGAGAATGCAAAATTTGAGATAGAAGCTGATGTCAGTGAAGGAGTACACTAAAGAGTTCTACATGCTAAACATCAGGGCAGGTCATCGCGAAAGTGATGATGAAAAAGTTGCTAGATATATGAATGGTCTACGATATGATATTCAGGATGAGATGAGCATGATGACCATACGAATGGTGGAGGACGCTTATCATATGGCTCTGAAAGATGAAGAGAAGATGAGCTGAAAGAAGGTTCAAAGGGGCCGAGGGAGAAGTCAAGCCAGAGGCAAAGCAGTTGCCCAGGATAGGAACCAGAAACCAAAAGAAGACTAGAAGAAACCTCAGACTTAGACTAAGAGAGGTGGAAGTTCGCAAAGGGGACAATATGCTGATGGAAACACTTTTCCTCGTGATAGAGGTAGAGGAAGAGGAAGAGGTGGAGTGGTGAAATGCTTCACATGTGGAAAGGTTGGACACAAGTCTTATAAATGTCCAGGTAAGAAGAAAGAAGGAGGTGAGACTCACATTGCCAAAGCACAAAGGAGGAATGTTGAGGCAAAGGATGTTTAAGGTGGAATATCACTGGTGATGAGGAAAGTTCTCTTAACGTCGGAAGAGGAGGCAGAGAATCTAGTGCAAAGGAACAATCTTTTCCAGACTGCTTGCAAGACCAAGGATAGGGTATGCAAGGTCATTGTAGATAGTGGTAGCATAGACAATCTCATTTCTACAGAGATGGTAGAAAAGCTGGAGCTGGAGACTATTGAACATCCAAGTCCATACAGAGTTTCATGGCTACAAAAAGGACATTAGGTAAATGTCACTAAACAATGTTTAGTTGAATTTAAGATAGGAGGATATAACGATGAGATATTGTGTGATGTCATTCCCATGGATGTTTGTCATCTATTGTTGGGTAGACCGTGGCAATATGATATGAATGTGATTCATGACGGGAGGAAGAACACATACACCCTAGAGAAGAATGGGAGAACTCACATGTTGTTGCCAATTAAGGACCAGGAAGTAAAACCTGAAGTAAGCAACGTTGTACTTCTCATGAGTCTGAAGGAACTTCTTACAGAGGTTAAGAAGAAGGAGGAACCGCAATTCATTGTGGTCAGGAAGCCTAAAATTGTTTTGACCAGCACAAGAGTGGATGATCTACTAGAGGAAATCAAACAGCTACTGGAGGAATTTGTTGATATAGTAGTGGACGAACTACCTCGTCCGTTGCCACCTATTAGAAGTATAAGTCATCACATTGATCTTATACCTGGAGCTAGTTTACCAAACAAGGTAGCGTATAGATTGACGCTGTAGGATAATGAAGAGGTCAAAAGACAGGTCCAAGATTTAATGGAGAAAGGGTTGATTAGAGAAAGATTGAGTCCATGTGTTGTTCTGACAGTGCTCAATCCAAAGAAAGACGAAGGTTGGAGGATGTGTACTAACTCGAGGGAAGTCAACAAGATAACCATCAGGTATAGATTCCCATTGCCAAGAATGGATTATTTGATGGATTGCTTAAGTGGGGCCAAATTGTTTTCAAAAATATATTTGAAAAGTGGTTATCACCAAATTCATATGAGAGAAGGACACGAATGGAAGACATCATTCAAAACCAATGAAGGGTTGTATGAATGGCTTGTCATGCCATTTGGTCTAACAAACGCACCGAGCACTTTCATGAGGTTGATGAACAAAGTCCTAAAGGAGTTCATCGGAAAATTTGTCATAGTATACCTTGATGACATACTGATTTTCAGTAAAACAGAGGAAGAGCATCTGAAACATTTGGCTACAGTGATGTGGAGGCTACAGCAAGAGAAGTTGTTGATAAATATGAAGAAATTCTCATTCATGAAGACGAAGCTCATTTATTTGGGGTTTTTTATTTCTGTAGATAAGTTGAGGATGGATCCAGATAAAGTGGAGGTGATTAAGAATTGGCCATCGCCAAAGAATATATTTGAATTTCAAAGTTTTCATGGATTGGCTAGTTTCTATAGGAATTTCATCAAGAATTTCAGTGGAATTAGTGCACCGATGATGGACACAGTGAAGAAAAGACATAAGTCTTTTCACTGGACAAAAGAAGCAGAGAAAAGCTTCAATTTGTTGAAAAGGAAAATCACGGAACAACCAATTTTGGTGTTGCCGAATTTTAAAAAGACATTTCAAGTAAAATGTGATGCAAGTGGATTTGAAATAGGGGCAGTCTTGAGCCAAGAAGATAGGCCGATAGCATACTTCAGCGAGAAGCTGAATGAAACCAAAGTGAAATACTCCATGTATGACAAGGAGTTCTATGTTATTATTTAGGCATTGAAGAAGTGGAGACACTATATGATTCCTAAGGAGTTTGTTTTATAAAGTGACAATCATGCTTTGCAATTTGTGACTCAACAGGAGAAGTTGAATCAAAGACATGTAAAATGGGTTGAATACATTGAGAACTTTACTTTTGTAACTAAGCATATTTCTGGAACTGCTAACAAGGTTGTTGATGCTTTGAGCAGGAAATGTTTGCTATTGCAGGAGTTCAGAGTCAAAACACTGGTTTTTGATGATCTCAAGAACATGTACAAAGATGATCCATATTTTAAAGAAGTGTATGAGGCGACTGAGAATCCAATTCTCAGGGATAGAAGCCAATGGGCCGAATACATGATCCATGATGGATTGTTATTTAGGGGCAATCAATTATGTATTCCGAAGGGATCCATGAGGGAGAATATGTTGAAGGAGAAATGTTACACCTCAATATTGCTCACTTCGATAAGTGTCGTAAGTGTCGCATGTTCCTCTCAACTGTCGCAAGTGTCGCATGTCATTCACAAGTGTCGAAAACGTCAAACAAAGCACACTGCCATGATGATGACACCAAGGAGACATCTAGAATAACTCAAACACTTGATTTGGAGGAGGGAGAATGATTAACTGAAGTAAAGGAACTCTTACCACCTGAAAGGAGCTATTAAACAAGGGTTTTGAAGGTGAGCGCTCCTCTGCATCAGCCTTAGGAGCGTTGGTACTCCCCTATAAGGTCTTAGGGAGCGTTATAACACCAAACTGCCCCTCTGAAGGAGCGTTGGCACTCCCCTTAAGCTTCCTAGGGAGTGCTATAGTTCCCTGATGCCCCTTTTGAGGGAGCGTTGTCTAATCTGGGCAATGGTTGGCCCGTTGAGGAGAATAAGGGAAGGATATTTAAAGTTTGGAAGGCAGTTGCATTCAAATTCTTGGTTGAATCAGAAGATCCTTGATCTGAGGAGGGAATTCCTCAACCTACCCTAAAGATACCTCAAGAGGCTAGGCCTCTCTTAACCTATATAAGCAGGTTCTATGATGGTGAAAAGGGGGAAGAATTGCTAGCATGAAACCTATGATCTCATAGGAAACATACAGTCAGATTAAGGAGAGTGATCAGTGAAGTTGTTATCATCCAGGTCGTGGATCTTTCGAGTAAGGGTTAGACGAAGGGGACTTGACGAAGTTGTTGCATTCACATCTACGATTGTAAGTATTGTTGTCATTATTCTCATTAATATGACACGCTTGGCCTGTTTCTTTCTAGTTTGTGTCTGATCTTACATGAACTTATCATTGATAGATAGATTTTTTTTCAAGCTAATATCAATAGAGTAGGAAGTGGTCGTACTTTTTTTGTCTACAGGACTCATCGAGGAGCGAAAGATTGGACCTCGACTCGGAGCGGGCAAGGACAAACATCGATAAAGAGGTACTTTTGTTCTCCTTCCTTCTCATGCATTAGTTTGTATAGATTTGAAAGGAATTCAGTGTCCACGTTAAGAACTTTTTGTCTTAGATTTTAGGGTCTAGCTCTTTGAGGCAATCTACCTGTCCGCAGGGAGATTTTCCTACAACAGAAACTGGCGACTCCATTGGGAAATCGAATCAAAACTTTTCAGTTTTGATTTATCCTCATAGACCTTGTCTTACACTTTGATTGTTTTAATATCTCGTTCATCTCATATGTTTGATTTTGTATGCTTATTGACTCTTTACCCCATCACACTCAGCTTGTTTGTCAAAATTTGACTGAATTTTAAGGTTTTTTGGACATTTTTCTGAGCTTTAGGACTCCAGCGCTCCCCTGCCTTGTTAGCAGAGTGCCAATGCTCCCTCAAGATGCTGGACAAATCTTTATAACACTCTGGTGGCCCTTATACCAGAGTGCCAACCCTCTTTTGCCCAAAATCTCTTCAAAAATTGCAATTTTTGGAGGTCCAAACCCTATTTCTTACTTGCTGAGTTGCTTTGAGATTCAATGCTTCTTCCCTTAACCTCTGAAATGCTTCATCCTAAGAAGAAAACACCTTGTTGTTCAGTTTTTATTCCCTTCTTCATTATTTTTTATTTTTTTCTATTGAGAGCTTGAAATCAATCCCTTGCTTTCTTCCCTCCTATCCGACTGAGTGGGAACTCTAGTGAAGGACATTTGAAGTCTGTAACTCTTCTCATTTGGTTCTTTGAGGTCATCTGATCCAATATCTTTCTCCTTCCTTTTGCATTTTTTATTTCCTTTCTCTTGTTTGATTGCAAAAGGGTGTTTTGTTTGTGCGAAATCTGTGTTTTCTTGTCCGAATCTCTTTGATCTGAAAGGGTAGTTGGCAGGAGAAAGTTTGCATTGAATTGATTATCATTCGCATGAAAATGACAAAAGTACATATTAATGATTAGCTTGCATATTAGTTTGCGTTTCGTAAATGTTGTAGCATCATATTGGATTTGATTGAGAACAAAATTGATTGAGGGCATTCCTTATCAAGTGTTTGATAGTGAAAACAACTCTTCCTCTTTCCCTTAAATAGGTATTCATTGAAAAGAAATGATTTCTTATCATATTT
>SNQJ01S0093348.1:59037-73589 GCA_010110895.2 Picea sitchensis
CATTCGTTGGAATGTACTAGGGTACCTTGGGAATCATTGACATTAATGGTGATGTCCCTCGCACTTGTTAACGGTTCACACCATTGACCGGTAATCAAGTGGTTTCTGCCATGTTCGACATCAGGACATCTATTCACATGGTTAGAATCATACCACATTGGGATTGGTAAGAAGACCCTGGGTTGAGTGATCACTTTGATATATACTTTGCCTAGGTTGCGAAGGAGTTTCTCTTGGACGAATGATGCATACACTGTTACATAGACCCACTTTGTATTGGTCATGGCTATGTCTTGTCACCTCATAGACCCACTGTGTATTCTTCATGTCTACGATCAGTCCAGGTCATCAGAGTATAGATCCAAATTGTATTCCCGGTGGCTATACCTTTTTATCAATACAATTATGGATCTGTAGTGTATTTTATGGCGGCCATATCTTGCAAGTCTTGATCACCCAATCATAGGTATGCATGCCTTAGGGTTTTGAAATATGTCATGATATTTGTTGGATGTTTGTGTGCAGCTTCCATCAGGTTCTCTGAGTCTATACCCTTGCTTGAAAGTCTACAAAGCATTTCAGTTATCAGTTCGCATCTTCTAACTTCATACTTTGGGGAGCAATTTGTTACACCTCAATATTGCTCACTTCGATAAGTGTCGTAAGTGTCGCATGATCCTCTCAACTGTCACAAGTGTCGCATGTCATTCCCAAGTGTCGCAAACATCAAACAAAGCATATTTCCATGATGACGACACCAAGGAGACATCTAGAATAACTCCGACACTTGATTTGGAGGAAGGAGAATGATTAACTGAAATCAAGGAACTCTTATCACCTGAAAGGAGCTCATAAACAAGGGTTTTGAAGGTGAGCGCTCCTCTGTATCAGCCTTAGGAGCACTGGCGCTCCCCTATAAGGTCTTAGGGAGCGTTATAACGCCCAACTGCCCCTCTGAAGGAGTGTTATCCATCCCTGGAGTGTTGGCACTCCCCTCAAGCTTCCTAGGGAGTTCTATAGCACCCTGATGCCCCTTTTGAGGGAGCGATGTCTAATCTCGGCAGTGGTTGGCCCGTTGAGGATATTAAGGGAAGGATATTTCAAGTTTGGAAGGCAGTTGCATTAGAATTATTGGTTCAATCAGAAGATCCTTGATCTAAGGATGGAATTCCTCAACCTACCCTAAAGATACCTCAAGAGGTTAAGCCTCTCTTAACCTATATAAGCAGGCTCCATGATGGTGAGAAGGGGGAAGAATTGTTAGCATGAAACCTATGATCTCATAGGAAACACATAGTCAGCCAAAGGAGAGTGATCAGTGAAGCTGTTATCATCTAGGTCGTGGATCTTTCGAGAAAGGGTTAGATGAAGGGGACTTGACGAAGCTGTCGCATTCGCATCTACAATTGTAAGTATTGTTGTCGTTATTCTCATTAATATGACACGCTTGGCCTATTTCTTTCTAGTTTTTGTTTGATCTTACATGAACTTATTGTTGATAGATAGATCTGTTTTCAAGCAAATACCAATAGAGTAGGAATTGGTTGTACTTTATTTATCTACAAGACTCATCGAGGAGCGAGAGTTTGGAGCTCGACTTGGAGCGTGTAGGGACAAACGTCGATAAAGAGGTACTTCTATTCTCCTTCATTCTCATGCATTAGTTTGTATAGATTTGAAAGGAAATCAGTGTCCACGTTAAGCACTTTCTGTCTTAGAGTTTAGGGTCTAGCTCTTTGAGGCAATCTACCTGTCCGCAGGGAGATTTTCCTACAACAGATGGATCTATATAATAATCTAGTGTAAAATGAAGAATTCATAAGTAAAACGTTTTTAAATATTTTTTAGTTATTTAAGAGACTTAAAAGACTTAGTTAAGATGGATCTATATAATAACCCAATGTAAAAGGAATAATTCATATATAAGTTTTTTTTAAATCTTTCTAGCTACTTAAGAGACCTAGCTAAGATGGATCTATATAATAATATGTGTAAAAAGAATAATTCATATACAAGCCGTTTTAAAATATCTCTTCTTAAGAGACTTAGCTAAGATGGATATATATTCATCTATGTAGCTTGGCATACCCCTTCAAGCCCAAGTACCCCATTCTCATGTCATTGTGGCGAACATGAAGACCCGTAGCCAACACGATGACATGTGGGACACTCTAGGGCATCATGTCTGACACATGATGATCACATGTTTTTATCACAAGACAGATGCCATGGGACATGTGTCAAACATGATGCCTTAGAATTTCCTGACCCACCTAACATGTTGTGTGGAAAAGGAGTTTTTGTTGGGGTTTGAAACACCCATAAAAATGCGTTTCCTAATGCAGGAGCATTGTCAGCAGCAAGCGCACGCGAGTAGCACCAATGCATTTTTGGCACATGTTCAAAGGTGTTTAAATTGTTTTGAAGTAGGATGCTCTAGACATAAATGAAGTAGTTAAAAAAGGGCATACCTGTGATTGTAATCAGACCTTGAGTGTCCCACTCTCGTCTGAAGGATTAAGAGGCATTTATGCTAGTAAATGTAAGTAGGTAGAATTAAATTCTAGATTAGATAGTTTTAGGAGCGGAGGGAAAACCAACTATAGACACCCTCATATTGTATCATTGTAACATTATCAATTGAAGACAACATAGGAGAGAAGAAGCAGAGATCTCTGTAAAGTAAAAACCCATGTACAAAAGTTCTGGATTAATACAAAGATCTTTAGTTCAAACTCATGGTGTTCAATTGCTTTATGTGTTTGTACCTGCTGATTGATATATGCTTGTTACTCTCTGTTATGAATTTTTTTTGATGCATGAGTGTATGATTTCATATTTAATGTCTGAAATCTGAAGAGAGGGAGAGTAAGGAATGAGTTTCAATTGTTTCTCTGTCTGAGAAAGAGTTTTCCTGCAAGGAGTGCAGCAAAATTGTCTGCAAGGTGTGCGTTGACAGAAATCTGAGTTTGTCTCTTAAAGCTCAGGAGGGATAACATTGTTCTCATTCTTGCAGAAGTGAAAATTAAGCACAAGAGCCATGAAAAGTGTGCGTTGTTCGAGTAGAGTCTCAGATTTTGCAACCTAAGGGAGTTGTTGAAGGACTGTTATTGCAAAGAGAGTGCGCAGAGTCTAAGAATTCAAATACTTGGAAGTATTTGAAGGGTTTCCACAAGGAATGTGTGCAGGAGTATTTTTGAAGACTCGAGTTTGTGGTAAAAGCTCAGAAGATTTAGTGCCTTGAAGTGTTGAAAGGAGGCATAGTGAAGTTGTTTTGCAGGTGGACAAGTTCCATGAAGGAATACGTTGTTCATTTCGCAGGAGTTGTCAAGGAGGCATTGGATGGTCGGAATTCTCCGTGGAGATTAGCGAAGTCCCGAGAGATGTAAAATCTTGTAGAGGAGCAAGGAGAGTTACGACAAGTGTTTTCTAAAGTGTAAATCTCAGAAGAGAAAGAGTCGTAGGATCTGAGCCAACAGGGGATGTTGGATCATTCACATAATCTCATTTCGGGGTTTCGCGAGTTGGAGAACCGAAAACCTTGCAACAAGATTCGAGAAATCGCAAAATGCGAAGTCTCGAAGTGGTGAAAAGATTTAAATATCATGGAAACTGGAGAGTGGATAGGTGGCGTACTTTTCGACATGGAGGTCAAACCTTTGTTGACCATTTTGGGGTTTCGTGGGTTGAAGAACCGAAAGTTTAGCATCAGGACTCGCGAAGTCGCGAAGTCCGAAATTACGCAAAGGTGGGAAGTTCTCGTTGTGGGCCAGCACTAGGAAACGTGTCAGAATTCAGAATTTTGGCATATCGGAGGATAAGAAGTCGAGACTTTTGTCCCGAAAATCCTGAAGTTGCGAGTTGCGATAAGGAGTAACGAGGAGTTTGGGATCTCGGCACTTCAGGTGTCGGGATATAAAGGAGGCAGCACTTAGGGAAGCGAAGTCGTGAAGTGCCAAAGATGGGCACGAGGGACACATGTTAGAAACACAAGGTGGGCCCGTGTGATAGATAAGCAGACACACATCTCCTAGCAAAAGGAGTCAACACTCCGTTGACTTCTCGCATCTCGGGAATTTATGAGATAAGAGCATGGGAACTCGACGTTGAAACTCGCGAAGTGGCGAGTATCTAGAGGTGCTAGTGTTAAGTCTAGCTGGTGGTCATGCGTAGAGGGCGCTGATAAGGGAAGGAGCCATACCCGTATCGACATTTTGGGTATCGCAAGATTAGGAAGGAAGAGTCAGGAGTTTCAACTCATGAACTCGCGAGTGGCGAGTTGTGACAAGCACCTTCTAGGTTAGGAATTAGTCATAGCGNTAGTGTTGTTCATGCAGGGGAGCTTCCGAAAGGACCTATGGATCGATTGAATTGAGATTCTAGCAAGGAACTGAAAGAGTCGATTCGTCTCAAAGGAGACAAAGAACGATCCTGTGAGCGGACTTCGGCCCGAGGGTCGAGGAGGTCTGCATGAATATGGTATCAGAGAACAAAAATATTTCTTTCCTTTCTGTAGAAGGGAAAAGAAAGATTCACCATGCCGCCGAGAAGAAGAGATAGGAAAACACCCGATCCGTCAGAGGAGAGTGAAATGCCAGAAGAAAGGGGTAGGCAGGTGTCAAATCTAGCCATGAAAAGAGAGATGCATAACATACGCGCCAGAGTCATGGACGTGGAAATAAAACAGAGGCGCACAGCCGGTGTTGGAGATGTCAGTGAATCTGAAAGTGAAGATGAAGCTGGACATGAAGGAGAAGAATTTGTAGCAGAGGATGCAAAAAATGAATATCTGATTAGGGCGGTTGCAAGAATGAGTGCCAGGGAAAAAATGGACATTCCAATATATGAGGGAAACCTGGATGTTGAAGAGCTTCTAGACTAGATTAGAGCTCTGGACACGTATTTTGACTATGAAGATGTCGAAGAAGACAGGAAGGTCAACCATGCTGTCACAAGATTGAAAGGACATGCAACATTGTGGTGGGATGAGCTACAGGCTGACAGACGCTGCAAAGGCAAGCAGAAAATCAAGAGTTGGGATAGGATGGTTGCAAAGATGAAGGCAAAATTCATTCGCAGGGATTACCAGATTACTCTGTTTCGGAGAATGCAAAATTTGAGATAGAAGCTGATGTCAGTGAAGGAGTACAATGAAGAGTTCTACATGCTAAACATCAGGGCAGGTCATCGCGAAAGTGATGATGAAAAAGTTGCTAGATATATGAATGGTCTACGATATGATATTCAGGATGAGATGATCATGATGACCATACGAACGGTGGAAGACGCTTATCAGATGGCTCTGAAAGATGAAGAGAAGATGAGCTGAAAGTAGGGTCAAAGGGGCCGAGGGAGAAGTCAACCCAGAGGCAAAGTAGTTGCCCAGTATAGGAACCAGAAACCAAAAGAAGACTAGAAGAGACCTCAGACTTAGACTAAGAGAGGTGGAAGTTCGCAAAGGGGACAATATGCTGATGGAAACACTTTTCCTCGTGCTAGAGGTAGAGGAAGAGGAAGAGGTGGAGTGGTGAAATGCTTCACATGTGGAAAGGTTGGACACAAGTCTTATAAATGTCCAGATAAGAAGAAAGAAGGAGGTGAGACTCACATTGCCAAAGCACAAAGGAGGAATGTTGAGGAAAAGGATGTTTAAGGCGAAATATCACTGGTGATGAGGAAAGTTCTCTTAACGTCGGAAGAGGAGGCAGAGAATCCAGTGCAAAGGAACAATATTTTCCAGACTGCTTGTAAGACCAAGGACAGGGTATGCAAGGTCATTGTGGATAGTGGTAGCATAGACAATCTCATTTCTACAGAGATGGTAGAAAAGCTGGAGCTGGAGACTATTGAACATCCAAGTCCATACAGAGTTTCATGGCTACAAAAAGGACATCAGGTAAATGTCACTAAACAATGTTTAGTTGAATTTAAGATAGGAGGATATAACGATAAGATATTGTGTGATGTCATTCCCATGGATGTTTTTCATCTATTGTTGGGTAGACCATGGCAATATGATATGAATGTGATTCATGACGGGAGGAAGAACACATACACCCTAGAGAAGAATGGGAGAACTCACATGCTGTTGCCAATTAAGGACCAGGAAGTAAAACCTGAAGTAAGCAACGTTGTACTTCTCATGAGTCTGAAGGAACTTCTTACAGAGGTTAAGAAGAAGGAGGAACCGCAATTCATTGTGTTCAGGAAGCCTAAAATTGTTTTGACCAGCACAAGAGTGGATGATCTACCAGAGGAAATCCAACAGCTACTGGAGGAATTTGTTGATATAGTAGTGGACGAACTACCTCGTTCGTTGCCACCTATTAGAAGTATAATTCATCACATTGATCTTATACCTGGATCTAGTTTACCAAACAAGGTAGCGTATAGATTGACGCCGTAGGATAATGAAGAGGTCAAAAGACAGGTCCAAGATTTAATGGAGAAAGGGTTGATTAGAGAAAGATTCAGTCCATGTGTTGTTCTGACAGTGCTCAATCCAAAGAAAGACGAAGGTTGGAGGATGTGTACTAACTCGAGGGAAGTCAACAAGATAACCATCAGGTATAGATTCCCATTGCCAAGAATGGATGATTTGATGGATTGCTTAAGTGGGGCCAAATTGTTTTCAAAAATATATTTGAAAAGTGGTTATCACCAAATTCGTATGAGAGAAGGACACGAATGGAAGACATCATTCAAAACCAATGAAGGGTTGTATGAATGGCTTGTCATGCTGTTTGGTCTAACAAACGCACCGAGCACTTTCATGAGGTTGATGAACAAAGTCCTAAAGGAGTTCATCGGAAAAATTTTCATAGTATACCTTGATGACATACTGATTTTCAGTAAAACAGAGGCAGAGCATCTGAAACATTTGGCTACAGTGATGTGGAGGCTACAGCAAGAGAAGTTGTTGATAAATATGAAGAAATTCTCATTCATGAAGACAGAGCTCATTTATTTGGGGTTTTTTATTTCTGCAAATAAGTTGAGGATGGATCCAGATAAAGTGGAGGTGATTAAGAATTGGCCATCGCCAAAGAATATCTTTGAATTTCAAAGTTTTCATGGATTGGCTAGTTTCTATAGGAATTTCATCAAGAATTTCAATGGAATTAGTGCACCGATGATGGACATAGTGAAGAAAATACATAAGTATTTTCACTGGACAAAAGAAGCAGAGAAAATCTTCAATTTGTTGAAAAGGAAAATCACGGAACAACCAATTTTGGTGTTGCCAGATTTTAAAAAGACATTTCAAGTAAAATGTGATGCAAGTGGATTTGAAATAGGGGCATTCTTGAGCCAAGAAGATAGGCCGATAGCATACTTCAGCGAGAAGCTGAACGAAACCAAAGTGAAATACTCCATGTATGACAAGGAGTTCTATGTTATTATTTAGGCATTGAAGAAGTGGAGACACTATATGATTCCTAAGGAGTTTGTTTTATACAGTGACAATCATGCTTTGCAATTTGTGACTCAACAGGAGAAGTTGAATCAAAGACATGTAAAATGGGTTGAATACATTTAGAACTTTACTTTTGTAACTAAGCATATTTATGGAATTGCTAACAAGGTTGTTGATGCTTTGAGTAGGAAATGTTTTCTATTGCAGGAGTTCAGAGTCAAAACACTGGGTTTTCATGATCTCAAGAACATGTACAGAGATGATCCATATTTTAAAGAAGTGTATGAGGCGACTGAGAATCCAATTCTCAGGGATAGAAGCCAATGGGCCGAATACATGATCCATGATGGATTGTTATTTAGGGGCAATCAATTATGTATTCCAAAGGGCTCCATGAGGGAGAATATGTTGAAGGAGAAATGTTACACCTCAATATTGCTCACTTCGATAAGTGTCGTAAGTGTCGCATGTTCCTCTCAACTGTCGCAAGTGTCGCATGTCATTCACAAGTATCGCAAACGTCAAACAAAGCACACTGCCATGATGATGACACCAAGGAGACATCTAGAATAACTCAGACACTTGATTTGGAGGAAGGAGAATGATTAACTGAAGTAAAGGAACTCTTACCACCTGAAAGGAGCTCTTAAACAAGGGTTTTGAAGGTGAGCGCTCCTCTACATCAGCCTTAGGAGCGTTGGCGCTCCCCTATAAGGTCTTAGGGAGTGTTATAACACCAAACTGTCCCTCTGAAGGAGCGCTGGCACTCCCCTTAAGCTTCCTAGGGAGTGCTATAGCACCTTGATGCCCCTTTTGAGGGAGCGTTGTCTAATATGGGCAGTGGTTGGCCCATTGAGGAGAATAAGGGAAGGATCTTTAAAGTTTGGAAGGCAGTTGCATTCAAATTCTTGGTTCAATCAGAAGATCCTTGATCTGAGGAGGGAATTCCTCAACCTACCCTAAAGATACCTCAAGAGGCTAGGCCTCTCTTAACCTATATAAGCAGTCTCTATGATGGTGAAAAGGGGGAAGAATTGTTAGCATGAAACCTATGATCTCATAGGAAACATACAGTCAGATTAAGGAGAGTGATCAGTGAAGTTGTTATCATCCAGGTCGTGGATCTTTCGAGTAAGGGTTAGACGAAGGGGACTTGACGAAGCTGTTGCATTCACATCTACGATTGTAAGTACTATTGTCGTTATTCTCATTAATATGACATGCTTGGCCTGTTTCTTTCTAGTTTGTGTCTGATCTTACATGAACTTATCATTGATAGATAGATTTTTTTTCAAGCTAATATCAATAGAGTAGGAAGTGGTCGTACTTTTTTTGTCTACAGGACTCATCGAGGAGCGAAAGATTGGAGCTCGACTCGGAGCGGGCAAGGACAAACATCGATAAAGAGGTACTTTTGTTCTCCTTCCTTCTCATGCATTAGTTTGCATAGATTTGAAAGGAATTCAGTGTCCACGTTAAGCACTTTTTGTCTTAGATTTTAGGGTCTAGCTCTTTGAGGCAATCTACCTGTCCGCAGGGAGATTTTCCTACAACAGAAACTGGCGACTCCACTGGGGAATCGAATCAGAACTTTTCAGTTTTGATTTCTCCTCATAGACCTTGTCTTACAATTTGATTGTTTTAATATCTCGTTCATCTCATATGTTTGATTTTGTATGCTGATTGACTCTTTACCCCATTACACTCAGTTTGTTTGTCAAAATTTGACTGAATTTTAAGGTTTTTTTGGACATTTTTCTGAGCTTTAGGACTCCAGCGCTCCCCTGCCTTGTTAGAAGAGTGCCAACGCTCCCTTAAGCTACTGGACAGAGATTTATAACACTTTGGTGGCCCTTATACCAGAGTGCCAACCCTCTTTTGCCCAAAATCTCTTCAAAAATTGCAATTTTGGGAGGTCCAAAACCTATTTCTTACTTGCTGAGCTGCTTTGAGATTCAATGCTTCTTCCCTTAACCTCTGAAATCCTTCATCCTGAGAAGAAAACACCTTGTTGTTCAGTTTTTATTCCCTTCTTCATTATTTTTGATTTTTTTCTATTGAGAGCTTGAAATCAATCCCTTGCTTTCTTCCCTCCTATCCGACTGAGTGGGAACTCTAGTGAAGGACATTTGAAGTCTGTAACTCTTCTCATTTGGTTCTTTGAGGTCATTTGATCCAATCTCTTTCTCCTTCATTTTGCATTTTTGATTTCCTTTCTCTTGTTTGATTGCAAAAGGGTGTTTTGTTTGTGCGAAATCTGCATTTTCTTGTCTGAATCTCTTTGATCTGAAAGGGTAGTTGGCAGGAGAAAGTTTGCATTGAATTGATTATCATTCGCATGAAAATGACAAAAGTACATCTTAATGATTAGCTTGCATATTAGTTTGCATTTCGTAAATGTTGTAGCATCATATTGGATTTGATTGAGAACAAAATTGATTGAGGGCATTCCTTATCAAGTGTTTGATAGTGAAAACGACTCTTCCTCTTTCCCTTAAATAGGTATGCATTGAAAAGAAATGATTGCTTATCATATTTCATGCATATTTTTGGGAATTGAGTCATCATTCCATCAGTTTCACTTTCGTACACCCTCTAAGTAAACAACAACCATTAAAATCAATTCTTAACTAAAGTTTATCAAACATTTTACATCTTTGTTAGCAAACCTACATTAGTTTAAGGTGTAGGGCTTTGGAATAGGTTGAAAGGATAACTTTCCAAAGCTATCAAACAAACTTAGTATCTTGCGGTAGGGAGAGTTAAATCCAATTGTCGTATTAGTCTTCCTAGGATCCCCCTCTCACACAGGGGTTACGCACGAGGTCGCATTCGGGTGAGTTATGAAGATTATCCCTCCATGGCCCAACTGTTTGTAGTGGTCGGATCGTATATTGGGGGTCACTTGGAGGTATACCCACGATTATGTGTGGGAGCCTTTAAGTTGATTTTGGACTTGTTATCCTGCCCATACGTTCCTACTGGACTGTCGACATACCTGCCCAGGGGATGACTACGATTTGGTGACCTTAGTAGCCACAATCTTTAGGGTCTCACACAAGGTGATGGTGAAGGGAAGTCTCACTGTACCTGGAACAGACGCTGGTCAAACTCACTCGGGCTCCTTGGAGGGTAAATCCACAATTATTGTGTGGAAGATTGTACCAAGGCGTAAGTCCTTTAAGCAGGTCGCCAACGTAACTGATCCACCCGCTCTATATCCTCCCCTTCCTATTTTGATCTCGCAACGTTGGATTTCATCACCAACTAGTGGTTTCATTGTAGGAAGGTTTGTTTGATTGATTGCTTCTTAGATTCGTAGCGTGTGTTGTTTGTTTTACTTAGTGGACCTGAGGTCGAGTCAGTTTTAATGGAATCGAATCCTAGGAGTACCAATGCTCCTGGGGAACACTATACTTTTCCTTCATTTGGAAAATTTGGTCCTCCATATGTCGCCACACTGAGTCTTCCAGGACTCACTATTGAATTACCAGTTTGGTTGTTCCCCACTCCGGTGATCCCGAATCCTCCCAATGTTTCAGTTGCACCTAACACTTTGGATTTCAATACACCACCCACACATAAACCTCATGTCGACTTTTCACCTTCTTCATCCATCAAGTATCCTTCCATTTCTCCTTCTTCACCTAGTGAAAGCTCTAAAGCAAGTAGCCAGGTTGATCAGAAGAAGAAGAAACAGAAAGAGAAGAAGAAGAAGAACCCGAAAAGGACAAAGGCTCCAACAACATCAGATGTTGGCTCTAAGAAACCAGTTACTGTTAATAGTACTGGGAGTGTTTATGAGGTCAAAAATATTAAAATGAAGAATCTGAAACCCAAATTCCCTTGCAGTCTTTGTAAGGGTGACCACCTTCTGAGGGATTTCCCCGGTCTTACCCAGGTCTTAGCAATGTGGTACTCCACGTCATCATCCTCTGTCAGTCATGTCGATGATATCCCATCAACTAGTGATGTTCAGGTTGGTAAGAATAGGAAAACTGTCAAGTTCCCTTGCATGTTATGTAAAGGTAATCATTACTCTCACTTTTGTCCTTGCATGGAAGAGGCTTCTTCTCTTTTGGAAAAAATTCAACTTCCAAAAGGTTATCGTAAGCCTTCCTCCGACCCATCGTTGGTTGATGGACTGGTCAATCTGGTTCCATACTTGGTCAGTCCGGTTGATCAGGTGGTCAATCTAATTTCCTCCTCGATTGAACCATGAACCCAAGTAGTTGGTCTAGTTTTGTCATTGATCATCCCTGCTCTTCATCAAAAGGGTGACACCAAAGCGGTTGATCCATTTCCACCCAGAAACCCCATTCTTCCCTTGGAGAATGAAACTCAAGTGGTCGATTTAGTTCTGCCATCAGTCGATCCCACTCCTCCTTTGATGAGTGCCAAAGTGACTGATCCAGTCCCTTCCTCAGTCAGTCCCACTCTTCCTCTGAAGAGTGCCAAAGTGGTTGATCCGGTTTTTCCATTGATCGATCCCATTCCTCCATTCAAGAATGTCAAAGTGATTGATCCAGTCCCTTCCTCGGTCAGTTCCACTCTTCCTCTGAAGAGTGCCAAAGTGGCCGATCCAGTTTTTCCATTGGTCGATCCCATTCCTCCATTGAGGAATGTCAAAGTGACTGATCCAATCCCTTCCTCAGTCAGTCCCTCTTGCTTTGAAGAGTTCCAAAGTGGTCGATCCAGTTTCACCATCGGTCGATCCCATTCCTCCGTTGAGGAATGTCAAAGTGACTGATCCAGTCCCTTCCTCGGTTAGTCCCACTCTTCCTCTGAAGAGTGATAAAGTGGTCTATCCAAGTCCGCCATTGGTTGATCCGATCAAATTGTCGATCGATCCTACTCTCCTTCTAGAGAGTAAACTCGATACTGCCCATGTTTTTCTCGTTAATACAGACTCTACCATACTGGGGGGCATTCCTCCTTCTCCTGCGAAACCCCCTCCAAGTAATGAGGCCATCCTTTTTTATTGGGGTGTGCTAACTAGACCTCGTCTTCCCTCCCACATTCCTTTCCATATTACAGTACAGGTTCGTGGTCAGGACGTTCCTCAAACATTGATAGATGAAGGTGCGTCCGTTAGTATTTTGTCTTCAGTTGCTTGGTATGCTTTAGGTTGTCCGCAGCTTGCACCGTTTACACAGAATCTGTTAGCTTTTAACAGAAAAACTAGTCAACCTTTAGGAATCTTTCCTCAGTTTCCTGTAACTTTGGGAGGGAAAACTGTCTTTATCGATGTCATGGTAGTCCGAGACCCCTTGGATTTCTCTTTACTCCTTGGGCGGGATTATGTCTATGCTATGAAAGCTCTTGTATCCACCCTTTTCCGTGTGATATATTTCCCTCATGATGGAAGAATTGTGACTATTGATCAACTTTCATTCATCGGCCTCGACTGGGTTACCTCCCAGAGTGGTTCTTATATGCAAATAGTATCACCCCCGCCGCATGTCAATTATGTGGCATTGTCTCCCATGACCTAAACTTCCGATGATTTGGATCCGGTAGTTGACATGGTGATCTCTTCGGTAGGATTATTGGAGCCTGATCTCCTTACTCCTATCGCGACCCTCGACATGTGTTCCTTCTCGAGTGATTATCTTCCATCCAGCGAAGATCTCCTGGAGGCCATGACCATGTCTTCTCCTTTGACATGGTACCCTTCCAGAGTATTATCCTCTCGGAAGCCATGATCAAGAAGAAACAACGAGCATAGTTTCTCTTCTCTGTGGCAAGCTCGTTAAAAAATGAAATAGAGGTCTTGAGCATAGTTCTTTTCCTGTGTCAAGCTCATTAAAAAATGAAACAATCACCTCTCTTTAACCTTATTTTCATCCACCCTTCTCCTTTTTCTCATCTACTAGAGAAATTGGTGACAACCTCAGAGATGGTGAATGAATCGAAGCTTGGAGGGAATGTCTCCAGCCTTTGATGATCATTCTGGAGTTAATCCACCAGCTTTCATGCTAGGGGCATACCGAGCTTAGTCTTTTTTCTTTTGCGTGCTCGAAAATACATGACAACGCATCTGGGTAGACTTTTATCTCTTTTTCGGACCTGTATGGATACACAAAAAGGGAACCCCCTTGAGTCTCCTTTAAACTCTTTTCAGACTCTGTAAATATGAAAAGATCGTCGAGTGACCTTTCTTCCTTTCACACTCGTTAAAAGTTTTGAAAGGGCATCTTTCGAGCGATAGTTTATCTCTTTTTCGGTCTCGTTAGAATACTGTACGAAAAAGGAACTGAGAGAGTTCTCTTTTAAGTGTTTTTCCAGACTCTATAATCATGAAAAACCTTCGATTTTTCTATCTTTGGACTCACTAAACAAAACATCGACAGGCCCATATGGGACCGAACCCTTACTTCTTCCAATTCGTTAAACAAAGGAAGAGGAACTTACCGAAGGTGATTTATATCGAGCATGTGTTATCCTCCTTGAGCTCATTAAATAAAAAAGAGGTACTCGTCTATCTGGATGGGGGAAAATTAAAAGAAGCAAGCCAAGCAGTCTCTTGAGAACATTATCAAGCAATTCTTAGAGTCACCCTTGAACATAACACTTTGTCTTTTGCACGCATTATAACCCGTTGAACCTCTGCACTGAGCCAATCCTTTGAGTTTCTTTCACTCCTTTGGGTCACCTGACGTAATTCACAACATCCACTGCATCATCAAGCTTTGGTCCATGACATGTTCTGCTATTGTGCCTCAGTGTTCCCGGGAAGTATTCGCCTCTAGAGTCAGCCATCCCAAATATATTTCCTCAAAACTTGTGTCAATCCACGTCCTTTTGATCCACCAATTACATCTCTATGTATGTTTCGTGTCATTGATGGGGGATACATCAAGGCCCTCCTTCGACAAGCCTATTCCTGTCGACCTCAGCACATTATCCAGGAATTAGGCTTAGAAACCAGTTAGTACTTTGGGACCTGCATGCCTCAATGGCAGGCCTGCTCACATTCAACGGTACGTTTACATCATTCACCTCTGATCGGATGATTCCACAGATGTTCGATTCCAGCTCATCCATTCACATTCGTTAGAATGTACTAGGGTACCTTGGGAATCATTGACATTAATGGTGATCTCCCTCGCACTTGTTAACGGTTCACACCATT
>SNQJ01S0093349.1:27891-54076 GCA_010110895.2 Picea sitchensis
TTTGATTTGGCATCTTCCGGTGATTGGGGTTTTTCAGTGCCTCGGCTTGCTGGCTGCTTTTCATTGTAAAAAATTTATACTTTTTATAAATTGGAGTAATTTTCTCTTGGAAAAAAAGAGAAGGAGATATGACTACATAAGAGCACCTTGCATCCTTTTATAGATTTGCATAAAATCAGGCCATTAAAAATGAAGATGTGTGGATGAGAGTTTTTGTACAGATCCTTGATGGTGATGTTAGGGATTGGTTTAAGGACTTTCCCCCTAGATATATTGACGGGATTGCCACTATGGATGATTCATTCTTAAGAAATTGGGAGAATAAAAAAGATCTCATTTATTATATTACAGAATTCGGGGCACTTAAGAGAGAAGAAGGGGAATCTGTTTCAAACTTCTTAAAGAGATTTAATAAGTTGTATAAAAATATTCCCGCTGAATTTAAACCCATGAAAACCTCTGCAAATATGACTTATGCTAGTGCTTTTGACCTTGATTTTTTCCCCCCGTTGAGAGAAAGAAGAGCTACCTCCTTGGATCATATGAAAGATGCAGCCAATGAAGTAGAATCTAATATACTGGTAGTTGATAAGCTTAAGAGTAAGGCTGATAGAGACAAAATAAAGGGTAAGTTTGAAGGTTTAACTTCTAGTTCTTTTGCTTCCCCCCTTCAAATGGATGAATTAACCAAACTACTAACGTCACTTTCTGCTAGAATGGAAAGGGTCGAATTGGAAGGAAATAAGAGCTATAGGAATCCCCCAAATGATGATAGAAAAGGTAACTTTAGGAGACCTACTAATGCCCCTAAAACCATCCAAAGAGATCATAGAAACAGGGAAAAAGATGATCAGAAAATCAAAACCCCTCTCCAAAATAGCCTGGTTGTTGATGACGATGAAGAGGAAGAAGATATTGATCTTGAGATCCATTGCCTTGGAGATACCTCTTTGTCCCCTCATTTAACTCAGTCTGCACATGAAGAGGCCCTCATCAATAATCAACTGAATGAGATGAGTAAAGAGGAAGAGGCCAACCACATTCCAAACAGATATAATCTGAGGTCCAAACAGAAAGAAGGGAAATCTGACATCCCTAATCAGCCTACCAGAGCAGAAAAACCTGTTAAAGATATTGCAGGTCGAAGAAAGGAAAAGAAGGCACATACCCCCCCACCGGTGGTCAAAGTTCCTGTTACATAAGTGAGAGAAATTCTAAAGGCCCTCTCCTCTTTCATCTTTGAGCATGAAATACAAAAGGTTAGAATCTCTGTACCCATTTCAAAGTTGGTCAAACATGAATACTTCAAAAGGTTCCTCTCCAAAATGTTGTAGCTTGAACCTTCTTCTCATTACATAGACTCAATAAACCTCCAAGATGAGAAGCCTGTAGTCATTCTAGGTCCTTTGGTATAAGATAGAGATGATTCATCCCCTCCCTTCTATACTTCACTGAACATACATGACAAGGTGCTACATAATTGTTTGATATTGTCATCTCACAATCATATGACTAATATTGTCATGGAAGAGCTCGGTCTGGAGATTACAAAAGCCTACCATGACCTGTACTATTTTGAATCCAGGAAGGTCAAGTGCCTTGGGGTTATCAAATACTTGGTCATATCTCTGTTCCAGCTGGAAATGAAAAACGTGATCATGGACATCGTGGTAACCGACATTCCCCCTAAGTTTGGGATGCTTCTGTCTTGATCTTGGATAAAATGACTAGGGGGAACTTTGCATATGGACGTCACCTATGCTACCATTCCGGTGTTTGGGGGTGAGCATAGGAGAATTTATAGGGAAGCTCAGTTGGCCTAAATTATTAGTGATGAAGTAAACCCCACAAACCATCCTATATTTTCTCTTGACACAATTTTTGGATCTAGTTTTCTGCAACTCATTGATGCTCCTGAACCTCCTCTGGAAATCAAAAAGCGACCTATTACTTTTTGTGAAAATTCCCCTCCTATAACCTCTATGTGTAAAATGTTCTTCGATGGAGCCTCTTCTAAGGAAGGTGTTGGTGCTATAGTGGTTCTTGTTTTTTATGCTCAAGAGACTATAGCTCTGTCCTACAAGTTATAATTCGAAGCTACCAATAATGTGGCAAAGTATGAAGCTCTTGTCTTAGGTTTGAGGGCTACAAAAGATATGGGAATTGAAGAGATATCAGTATTTAGGGATGTTGAGTTAATTATCGATCAAGTCAGAAATATTTACCAAGATAAGCACCCTGGGCTAAGAAGTTATAGAAATGAATTGTGGGACCTTATTGACAATTTTTTCCTATATTTCAACATTTCATTTATTCCAAGAGAAGAAAACATCATGGTTGATTCTCTAGCTGCTTTAGCAAGCAATTTTAGAGTCCCTTTTCCACCAAATCTCAAGCATGATGTAGAACTAAATTAAAGACCCTCTGTACCTGAAAATGTCAAGCATTAGAAAGTATTTGAGGATGATATTGAGATCAAAAGACTCCTTGAGATTGCTAATGAGTTTTTTGCACTACATATTGATCAAGATCGGGATTTTCAAAGAAATCCTCATACTGATGTTTTCTTGAACAAAATTGTTAATCACCATATTGTTCAGTTGCCTAGAAAACACATTCCTAAGGGACTAGTTCCTTTGGAGAGACTATTTGACAGAAATGATGTGGAAGTGAATGTTAAAGGATCGATTGATGATGCTGATGTAACTGAATGAAACATTGGTACAACGAAAGATCCAAAAATAGTCAAGTTGTCGAGTAGTCTGCCAATCTAACAAAGGGGTGAGTATGTTGAGCTATTAAAGGAGTTTTTTGATGTGTTTTCTTGGACATATGAATATCTCAGAACATACGATACAATCATCATTGAGCATAAGATCCCATTAAAGGAAGAGGCCAAACCATTTAGGTAGAAGTTGAGACAGATCAACCCCATGTTGTTGCCTATCATGGAGAAAGAGGTAAATAAGATTTTGGACACTTAGATTATCATTCCTTTAAGGTATTATGAATGGGTGGATAACTTGGTCCCGGTGAGAAAGAAGAGTGGAGAAATCAAACTTTGTGTTGATTTCAGAAACCTAAATAGAAGCTCCAAGAAGGACAATTACCCATTGCCAAAAAATGGAGCACATATTACAGAGGGTGATAGGTGCGTCTAGCATGTCCATGATTGATTTATTTTCTGGCTACAATCAAATTTTTGTCTTACCTGGGGACACAGAGAAGACAACGTTCACTACTCCATGGGGTACATTCATGTATTCCAAGATGCCCTTTGGATTGATGAACATAGGAACAAATTTCCAGCGTGCTATGGACATCACCTTTATTGGGGAAAAGGATAAATTTGTAGTCATTTATTTAGATGACGTTATAGTTTTCTCCGGGACTGATAAAGAACATTGTCACCATCTAATAAAGGTCTTCCAAAAATCCAGAAAATTTGGCCTCTCCATGAATCCCAAGAAGTCATTGTTTTCTATGAAAGAGGGAAACTTACTGGGGAACATAGTATCGAATGAGGGAGTAAACATTGATCCCAACAGGGTGGAAGACATCCAAACCTTCACACTCTTTAGATCCAATAAAGAAGTTTAGTATTTCTTGGGGAAGATTAATTTTCTGAGAAGGTTTGTTTCTAATTTTGTTGAAATGGCGAAGGACATTACAGTCATGTTGAGGAAAGGAAGCGAAATCAAATGGATTGTTGAATCTCATAGTTCCTTTGATCAAATAAATAAGCTCATGACCGAAGCACCTGTGCTCATCAGTCCTAATTATTCCAAAGATTTTATGATTTTCTCCTTTGCTTCATTTGACACTGTGGCATCCATTTTGTTGCAAAAGAATGACGAAGGGTTCAAGCATCCCATTTCCTTTTTCAATAGGGCACTGAGAGATGCAGAGATGAGATATGACATCATAGAAAAATAGGCATATGACCTGGTTAAGGTTCTCAAATCCTTCAAGGTCTATGTTTTGCATTCAAAGGTCATTGCATATGTCCCTTCAGTTTCTGTGAAGGAGATTCTCATTCATCCCGACATGGACATGAGAAGGAGAAAATGGATTGTTAAAATCCTTGAATTTGACTTGGAGATAAGACCCGCTAAGTTGGTTAAGGGTCAAGGTTTAGCCAAGTTGCTGGATGAAACTAATTGTAAGGCCTTGGGGGTAAATTTCATCAATGCTTTGTCAGAAAATCAGTAGGGTGAGTTGTCTGATACGAGTTCTCAAGCCTACCCTCCATTAGCAAAATGTGCTTGGTACAGGGACATCATTTCCTTTCTACAAAATTTGTGGCCTCCTGATGGCATGGAAAAAAGCAAAGTAAGAGATTTAAATCTCAGATCAATTAAATATTTCCTCATTGATCAAGTTTTATATTGGAAAGATCCTCTAGGGGTGCTATTGAGATGTTTAGACTCGCAGGAATCCCAAAAAATCATGTTTAAATTTCATGATAGCTTATGTGGGGGAAATCACTTCTGGAAAACCAAAGCCTACAAGATTCTCAGAGATGGCTATTTCTGGCCTAGCCTATTCACTGATGTTTGTGCTAAAATCGAGGCTTGTGTCAAGTGTCAGAAATTCTCAGGAAAACAACAGCTCAAGTCATTGCCTTTGAAACTTGTGGTGGATTTAGGACCCTTTCAGTAGTGGGGCCTAGATTTTATTAGGGAGATTCATCTATATTCTAGTGGTCAACACAGGTGGATCTTAACTACCACAAATAACTTTACCAAGTGGATAGAATCTATCCCCACCAAGAGCACTTATCACAAGGTAATAAGTGGTTTTCTTGAAGAGATTATAGAAAGGTTTGGTTGTTTGAAAATAATTGTCACTGACAATGTTTCATCCTTTAAGGCCGAACCATTGATTCAATTATGTGAGAATTTTGGGATTCCATTGATTCACTCAACTCCTTACTACCCCCAAGGGAATGGACTGGCAGAGTATTCTAACAAGAGCCTTATAAAGATCATCAAAATATTGTTAGAGGACAATAAGAAAGCATGGGATTCAAAGATCAAATTTTCTCTATGGGCTGACAGAGTGACAACAAAATATCTCTTGGGATCTCTCCGTTTCAGCTTGTGTATGGAGTTGAGGCCATCTTTCCTTCTTAGCTCACCTTGCCAGTGGAAAAATTCTTCCAGGACTACCAAGGAGAACCTGATGACATGGTCAAGAGGATATTGTAGCTGGTAGAAGTGCAGTAGAATAGGGAGCGGACACTGGACAAAGCACATGAACATCAACAAAATATCAAGCATGATTTTGACAGGAAAGCAAGAAAGGAGGATTTCTAGCTGGGAGATCTAGTGCTAAAATGGGATGCAACCAAGCAGGACAAAGGCAAGTATGGTAAATTTTATGCCTTGTGGATTGCCCCCTTCAGAATCTCTGAGATATTCCCTAATAATACTTACAGATTGCAGAATTTGGAGGGTGATGAAGGTTTTAGTGGCCCTATTAATGGGCACTTTCTAAAAACGTTTTTTTTTTAAAGCCGCATTCGACGTCCCACCATTGTAAATATCATTCATGTTTTTATGTTTATTTTTTTTTAAATAGATAGACTCCATAACCCAATACTAAGGCACTGGAACTACTTTTCTTGGTAGCTCACAGGGAGCATGCCATCCCCCATGGAGCCAAATGTTATCACATAAACTTGTCAGCGTCTTGTGGGTTTGTGGTTTCTACCTAAGTCTGTAGCTTTTCCCTGTCTCTCTCCTTTTCGCAGACTCAGTCTTAAGATTTTCCCTTTTGGATTGTAGTTTTTTCTTCGGTTTGCCTTCATTCATTTGAACGACTTGTTTTCCTTGTTGTATTACCTAAGAAGTCTCATCCCTCTACTTTTTTGTTTTCTCTAAGGTTGATCACTTACCTCTTTTCCTCTGTCACTGATCCTTTTTATTTCCCAAGCCCTTGGCCAGTCATCCAAGTAATTATTTATACGGGCTGCAATAGTGAGCACAAGCCCAACACTTAGAGTGGTCTGATATGGAATCAAATCAAGCGAGCGAGCAAGTTCAGTTTGGCGAAGGAATTTTCATTTCAAAGTTGAGAGATCCCTGACGAATAATAGTCATGAAAATTGGGAGTTTGAAGCGTTGTTGAAGTTATTTGTGAAAGATATGAACCCCCAAAATCAAAAATCAACAGGAGCCATCTGATCCAACAGGACGCGTGGCACCAGATCCAAATCATGGAGAAAGTAATTTTGGGAAAGTTGAAGTGAGGAATGCGTAGACTTCCCGAGTTCCAAAATGTCATGGACTACCTGAAGTCCAGAAATGTCGAATACTACCTGAAGTCACGAAATGTTGATACACATATAGGCCATCCGATTCAAAGGGATGCATGGCACCTGATCTGAGAAATCGTGATTTCACGACTAAGAGATTTTAGCATGGAGCACCTTATAGATTCGCAAAACACGAAGTCATGAAACGCAAAGTCATGAAGCACCCAGAAGTTGGGCCCACAATCACAGCCCGTGGTTGTATAGGAAGGCCCAGGTCATGACCCGAGGTCACATGAAGCGATGGAGAGGAGCCACTCTAGAAGCCGAGGGTGCCCATATTTTCATAGAGGAATATCTACATGGTCTCAAGATGTCGGGATTGAATTGAAGGAGTCGTGAACGTCGCCTGGAGCATTCATGGGTGTCATACCTCCTCTTGATCCCGATCAAAGTAGTTAATGAAAATGGGGGAGGTGGTTGAACCTTGTCTCACCCCATAAATATAAAGCATGGAAGGATTGGCCTTAGAGGTGGACTGTCAACCCAAAGTTCCCCTGTCAACAGATCCTCCTGTAAAGTCCATACTGATCTTAGCTTGCGTTCGACAGAAGAATGCAAGTGCATCCTGAAAAAAAAAGATACAAACACAAATATTTGATTTCTATAGCTAGGTCACACTCCTGGTGGTGGCAAGTTGTTCTGAGTATAAATACTCGGTTTTGATATTTTGTTATGGTCGATGGTTGATATAAGCTCCTGTATTGTAATTTTTTATTGAAGCTCTGGTTCTTTGGTTATGTAACTTGATATGGGATTTCTTGTTTAATGAAATCCAAATTCTTTTTCCATCTTATCTGCGTTTGATAYTGAATGTTCATGATCAAAGGATTCRCATGGATTATGGTGACTATGTTGTAATGAATGATTGATTGYAGTGAAGTTATAGCATTTTCAGTTTCCTGAAACTTCAAATTTAAGAGGATCTTGTTTTCAGAGTTTTTCCTCCTTAGGCTGCTGGAAGACCTAATGTCCAGAGAAGACCTTTACATCTTCTCCTCGATGTATTCCTCCTACTCACCCTTACTACAACTTACTGGTTGAATTTGATCAAGACCTCATTTTCTTGTGCATACTTCCCTAGTTTTCTGAGTTAAAATGACATTCTCTCGAGTCTGCCCCATTTGACCCTTTTAATCCATTAACTGTGATATATAAACTGATGGGTATTGGGCTTACCTCTTCCAAAATCCAGAGATGACTTTTGGTGCTAACAGGTTCTAATCCTTCATTGATTCATTTTCTCCTGTCTTGGTTCCACCTCGAGTAACTACATTGATATTATTCCCATCATCTTCTCTAGTTTCTGTTGCAATCCATTGAACATTCTGGTTATTTTGGGTCCTCTTTTCCTATATCTTTATCAACATTGTCGAACAGTCTTATGTATTATGATTTGTTGTGCAACAATACATACATGTCATTGGTGGTTGTGGACAACCCCTTGCATAATGTTCATGTTTCTAACAATTTTTATAGGTTGCTGGTCTTCTACCTCCTCCAAATCCTCTTCCTCCATGACCTCGTCCTCTTAATCCACCTCGGTTTCCTTGATTGTCTTCACGCGGTGTCTTATACGGTGGTACCTTGTTATATTTTGATTGTGCATTATTATACTATGGTGGAACTGCAAACTACTATGTGTTATTATATTGTTGTGTAGGTGGACCTATCATAGGTTCAGTCTGCATCCTATATGCACAAGAGGTCCTCTCCTTCATCCTTCATTATTTCCAAGGTTCTACAATCCTTGTCTTCAAATTTTCCTACAGACTTGCAAAAATTGAAGAATGTACGCTTGGAATTGTTTGATACTTTTGCATCATGGGAAAATGATAGGGATCATGTCCATGTGTTCTACATATTTCACACCATGGTCCTCTTGTATGTAAAGTATTTGGAAATCCTTCTCCCAAGTACTGCACAAATGTTGTGTACTCATTCATATGATGTCCTTCTATTCTGCATAAGCTACACCATACAACTTCCCTCTTTTCTTTTCCTTTGTTCTGATTCAACTGAAATGTCATATTATTGATATATTCTCTTAGCTATTCTACAACTGGATCTGTATGTTTATACTAATTTTCTTCCAATTGCAAGGCTACTTACAAAGCCTCATCCTGATTCTGGAACTTATGTTGCCTCAATGTAAATTTCAGATGTGCCAATAATGAATTAATGAACATGTGCCTATGTTGCATATCTGTGATAGGCTATTTCAACTTATCTTTCAACCTCTTGAACTTCTGGTCGATTTCCAAAACCAACTCTTCTGGCTTCGGTTTGATTTCTATCACCTCGTTCATGTATTGATCCTATGAAGTTGATCATTGTAATTCATTTTGTTAGCACATAATCTTGTATGCAAGGTGTTTTCCTACAAAGTGTCCCCTTCGGCGAAAAAGTGGCAAAGAATGGGTCAAAAACCCACTTATCCTAAGTCAGGGGGCGCATAAGTGCTCTGGATTATGCAGCGTGCAGATCTGGGTGGTCAGAATATGCGCACCCAGATCTTCGGTCCAGATTCAATTTCAGACCCCCCCCGTCATTCTACCTTTAATGGATAGGGGGGGTCTGATATGATATTTTTCCCATGTGCGGATCTGAAGGGTCAGGAAAGCCACACCTAGATCTATGGTTGAGGTCCCATTCCGCGCCCCCCCTATTGTTCTACCTTTAATTATGGGGGGGGTCCAATATGGTCAGTTTTCCAGTGTGGGCCCCTTTGATATCATGGTGCCTCCTCCTTGCATCGCCCCCTTCCTCTTGCCACTTGTGCTCCACTAGGCCTCCTTTCCACCAGTAACATCAGTCGTTTTCCCTTGTCTCGATAAGACACACTCGCCTTCCACTCACCCACGTGGCATATCATTTTCCTTTTCGCTCCCTCTGGTCTTCCCACACCTGTCCCTCTCCCTATCACGTTGTCCCATCATAGGAGACATGTTCCCCTTCGACAAATCACATCCCACCACCGTAGCTTTGTGGCTCCCACAAGATCTTCCACATTCGTCCTTTGGCCTCTCCTAATCTCACTTCCACATCTAATATGCCAAATCATCCATGTCTAGTCACCGATCATCCGTCGCTCCCCGTCAGGTGCCCCAGTTATCGCGTCCTCCTCCACATCTTAACATGAAGTTGTTTAACAGATCGAGGTGGAAACATGAGAAGCCTCCACGTCCCAAAGGTGCAGAGTTGACCGAGGCCGTTTCTGATCCCAAGGAAGCAATTATTGGAATGGTTGGTGGTGGGTGGACATTGTTTCCACCATAAATGGAAATTCCAGGAGAGGGTTGTCAACCTGTCAACTCCTTGCAGGCTCGTTTTGGAACACGGTGGCATCTAACCGAAGTGCACAATGGCTCAGAGACTGCATGCACAGTCTGCCAGTAAACATGTAGACAGAATGCCTTCAATGTAGTAACTCGAAGCTCCTACTAGGCTTTGCTCCAATATATGAAGGCATTTTTTTCCATTTTTGTATCTATCGATGGTTGAGCTATGCTCCTGAATTGTAAATATTTAAAAAAAAAATTGGTTCTCTGGTTATGAGCTGTATATGAGAGCTCCTGTTTAATGAAAGTAAACTTCTCTCCATCTCTCTGTAAAATTTGTTTTAAGACACTTGGAATTGGCAGGTCCAGTCGAGGGCAATTATGTTGTGTGATGTATGTTTGATCATGACAATGTTTTCACCAGTTTTAAATCAATATCCTATGTCTTTTTCTTCCTCTTACCTTGAGTAGCTCATTGAAATATTCGAGCAAGTTGTTACAGTAGCCACCATGATGCGATTATGGTCATTGTGTTACTGTAACTGTGTCATCTTGGCACATTTCAGTGTTTTTTATTTCTTCTACGGGCTATTGGAAGTTTGATGCCTACAACAGACCTTTACAGTTTCTCTCTGAAGTCTTCCTCCTACTCACCCTTATTACAACTTACTAACTGAAGTTATATCAAGACCTCACCCACTTGTGCATAGCCTAGCCTAGTATTCTGAGTTAAAACGATATTCTTTTCGGTCTGCATCCATTCGATCACCCTTTTATATACCAATCGTGACATAAAAATCATGGGCATCAGGCTCTGCTCCTGACACAATCCAAGAGTGACTTCTGATGCTAACATTTCTGGCACCATTGCCGAGGACAAAATTGAAGATTTCCCCTGGAACTAAACGACATTGAGCCTCGGAGTCTGAAGGTGAATCAGGCATCAACACCCTTGAAGATTTCTACTGTGCACCTGGCGACTCCATTGTGACGATTCCACTATGGTGAACCTACTGTTTCAGTTGTGGCTTCCACATGCATACACATGCAGTCTACTCCAAAGCTTCCTTTAGCAACACCTGAAGTCGATCTAGAGAAGCTTATCAGAAAGGGAAAGGCCCTCAAGGAAGGAATTTCTATTGCTGAACCAGGTATTTCTGATAGTTCTCGTTTCCCTCTGTTAGAAACTCCAATTCCTGCTTCTCAGTTTCCTAGCAGACCCTTTACTGAAGTTTCCCATTTCCTGAATTTTGGGAGTGTTTCTGCTGAGTTTTCTTCCCCTGGTCTTGCATTAGAGGGAGAAATTTTTTTCACTCCTATCTCCCCTGATGTCGCAGCCTAGTCTAGACCTAGGAACTTAAGAGAGTTTCCTACCCCAGGCTTTAACACCCCTCCTCCGGTTACTGTTGTTGTTGCAGTGTTAACCCAACCCTCTGCTCCTTTAAGCCCTGTAGCCTTTTCTTCAAATCCTTTGTTGCTCCCTTTTCCTCCTGCAAGTTCATCTCCTCTCTCCCCTTTTCGATCCCCATCTACTCCTAATTCTCCTCCACCTAATATCCCTATGGTAGGAGCCAATCCCCCTGGTAATAGAATGGATTCCATAGTGGCTACTAGATATTCCCCTCTAGTCCTACCTCAGCTAGTCAATCCTCTCCCTGTTGGAGATTACTTGAAATATATGCCTAAATTCATTGGAGAGGAAGACATAATTGTTGAAGATCACCTTGCTACCTTCTACAATTATGCAGACAACCTGAACATTGAAAATGAAGATGTCTGGATGAGAGTCTTTGTCTAGAGCCTTGACGGTGATGTTAGAAAATGGCTTAGGGGACTGACCCCTGGATCTATTGTTGGGATTGAGGCTCTGGATAATGCCTTCTTGAGACAGTGGGGAGATAAAAAATATTTCATGTATTACATGACAAAATTTTGGTCCTTGAAGAAGAAGGAAGGAGAGTCTATCTCTGACTTCTCCAAAAGATTCAATAAGATGTACAATAAGATCCCTGCTAAGATCAAACCCTTAGAAGCCTCTACCAAAATCACTTATGCTAGTGCTTTTGATCCCAATTTTTGCCTTCTACTTAGAGAAAGAAGATCCACTTCCTTGGATAACATGCAAGATGCAGCCTTGGAAGTAGAATCAAATGTGCTTGCAGTTAACAGGCTCAAAAGTAAATCTAACAAAGACATAGGAAGAGGGAAATCTGAGGCATCAACCTATGGTTCTTCTATAGCTCACCCTTAGGTGGATGAATTGACAAATATGGTGAATACCATGTCTGCAGAAATGGAGAAAATAAAAATGGAGGGGAAACAAACATACAGAAATCCTCAAAACATCGACAGTAGAGGAAACTTCAAGAGTCCTAACAATAATGTTCCTCAGATTATTCCAAGGGAACAAAGGAACAGAGATAGGGATGATCAAAGGATTCAGACCCCCCTCCAGAATAACCTTGTCACTGATGAAGAGAGGGAAGAAGAGGAGATTGACCCTAAAATTCACTGTATTGAATACACCTCCCCTTTTCCCCATTTGACTCAATCTTCATATGAATATTCCCTTATGAACAATCAAATAAATGAGATGAGTAAAGGGGAGAAAGCCCACCATAGCAGTTCTAACAAATACAATCTCATATCAAATAAGAAAGAAGAAAATTTTGATCAACCCCTCATAGCAGAAAAACCTGCTAAGCCTGCAGAAAACACTGCCCAAGAAAAGAAAACTCAAAACCTCTCGCCAATAGCCAAAGAACCCATCTCAAAGGTAAGGGAAATTCCTAATCCTCCTTCCTCCTTTAGTTTTGAGCATGAAATTCAAAAGATCAGAATTCCCGTACCCCTCTCGGAACTTGTTAAAAATAAAGATTTCAAAATGTCCCTCTCCAAACTTTTGCTATCCAAGCCACCTCTTCTTACCAGAGACTCAGTAAATATCCAAGATGAAAAGCCAACAATCATCCTAGGTCCCATGGTAGAAGACAAATATGATTCATCCCCTCCCTTATACACATCCCTGAACATACATGATAAGGTGTTGCATAACTACTTGATGGATTCAGGGGCTTCCCATAACCTCATGCCCAAAACAGTCATGGAAGAATTGGGACTGGAAGTAACCAAGGCCTATCATGATTTGTACTCTTTTGATTCAAGGAGGGTGAAATGTCTTGGAGTCATCAAAGACCTGGTGGTGTCTTTATTTCAGCTGCCAATGAAGAGTGTGGTCATGGACATTGTGGTAGCTGATGTTCCCCCCAATTTTGGCATGTTGTTGTCAAGATCTTGGATTAAAAATCTTGGAGCAACATTACAAATGGACCTCACATATGCCACTATTCCAGTTTTTGGAGGAGAACACAGAAGATTGTACAGAGAATCTCAATTGGCCTACATTGTCAGTGACGAAGAAGACCCCACTAACCATCCTATCTATGCACTTGACACAGATTTGGGGTCTAGTTTGTTACATCTTACTGATGCTCATGAAGTCCCTCTTGAAGTTAGAAAGCATCCCTTGTCTGATCAAGAAATACCTCCTCCAACTACCTCTGTGTGGATTATGTTCTTCGACGGAGCCTCTTCTAGTGAAGGTGTTGGTGCCAGAGTGGTTTTTGTATTGCCTTGTCAGGAAACCATATCCCTATCATACAAGCTAGAGTTCGAAACCACCAATAATGTGGCAGAATATGAAGCTCTTTTTTTAGGTTTAAGGGCTGCAAAAAAGATGGGAATTAAAGAGGTAGCAGTATTCGGAGATGCCGAGTTGGTAATCCAACAAGTCAGAAATGATTATCGGACTAAACATACTCGACTCAGAAGTTACAAAAATGAGGTGTGGGACTTGAATGATAGTTTATTCTCAAATTTCAAAATTTCTTTTATTACAATAGAAGAAAATACTTTGGTTGATTCCCTAGCTGTCTCAGCTAGCCAGTTTAGGATACCTCTGCCACCTAGGATCAAATATGATGTTGAGATAAGATATAGTCCAGTTGTACTGGACAATATCGGGCATTGGAAGGTATTCGAGGATGATCTTGAAATCAGAAAGTTCCTCGAGTCTGTTGATGATTTCTCTGCATTGCACATTGATCAGGATCCTGATCCCAAAGGTGATCTGCACCCCGAGGTATTTTTAAATAAAATCGCTAATTATTGTATTGTCCAGTTGCCTAGCAATCACATTCCAAAGGGACTAGTTCATTTAGAGAGATTATTCGATGAGAATGATGTGGCAGTGAAGGGTGAGGCTTCAAATAGGGATGTTGATGTAACTAAATGTAATATTGGCACAAAAGAAGATCCTAAGTTCATCAAGTTGTCAAGCATCTTGTCAAAGGGGCAGAGAGCCGAGCATGTTGAGTTATTAAAAGAATTTTCTGATGTGTTCACCCAGACCTATGAAGACCTCAAGACATATGACACAACTGTCATGGAACATAAGATCTTACTAAAAGAAGAAGCTAAGCCATTCAGGAAGAAGTTAAGACAGATTAATCCGATGTTGTTTCCTGTCATGGAGAAAGAAGTAAAGAAGTTGTTAAATGCTCAAATCATAGTCCCTTTGAGATATTCTGAGTGGGTGGCTAATCTAGTGCTAGTAAGAAAGAAGAGTGGATAAATTAGACTTTGTGTTGATTTCAGGAACCTGAACAGAAGCTCAAGAAAGGATAATTACCCCCTACCTAATATGGATCACATATTGTAGAGGGTAACTGGTGCATCCAGGATATCCATGATTGATGGCTTTTCTGGCTATAATCAGATATCAGTCCTGCCTGAGGATAGAGAAAGACCAACTTTCACCACTCCTTGGGGCACATTCATGTATGCCAAAATTCCTTTTGGATTAATGAATGTAGGAGAAACATTTCAACGAGCCATGGACATAGCCTTCATTGGGGAGAAAGATCAGTTCGTGGTGATCTATCTGGATGACATCACTGTCTTCTCCAGATATGATAAAGACCATTGTTGTCACTTAAGGAAGGTTTTCTTGAAATGCAGAAGGTTTGTATTTTCCTTAAACTCCAAGAAATATTTGTTCTCTATGAAGGAGGGGAAGCTGTTAGGCCATATAGTATCAGTATAGGGAGTGAGAATTGATCCTGGCAGGGTGAAGGCAATTTAGACCCTGTCGTTTCCCAGATCCAAGAAAGAGGTCCAGTCTTTCCTGGGTAAAATTAATTTTCTGAGGACTTTTGTCTCAAATTTTGCTGAGTTGGTGAAACACATCACAACCATGCTCAGAAAGGGAAATGAAGTAAAATGGATTGTTGAACCCAATGAATCTTTTGTCCAAATAAAAAAGGCTTTGACTAAAGCACCTGTGATGATCATTCCTGATTATTCCAAGGATTTCCTAATTTTTTCTTTTGCTTATTTTGATACAGTAGAAGTCGTTCTATTACAAAAGAATGTTGAAGGGCTGGAGCAACCCACTTCATTTTTTAGTAGGGAATTAAGAGATGCAGAGGTCAAATATGGCATCATGGAGAAGCAAGCCTATGCCTTGGTCAAGGCCCTTAAATCATTTAGAGTCTATGTCCTTCATTCAAAAACCATTGCATATGTTCCTTCAGCTTCTGTGAAGGACATCCTCGTTCATCCTGACATAGAAGGGAAAAGAAGCAAGTGGATTACCAAGATCCTTGAGTTTGACCTGGATATTAAGCCAACCAAGTTGGTTAAAGGGTAGGGCTTAGCCAAGTTGTTGGCTGAATCAAATTGAAAAGCCTTTTGGGTTAAATTCATCGATGGTTTCTCAGGAAATCAACATGTTGAATTGTCTGATGGCAATCCTCAAGACAGTCCTCCACTAACAGAGTGCACCTGGTATAGAGATATCATATATTTTCTGCTAGAATTAAAGCCCCCTGATAAAATAGGGAAGAGTAAGGCAAGAGATTTAAAGCTCAAAGTAGTCAAATATTTCCTTATTGACCAAGTCTTGTACTGGAGAGACCCTCTAGGGGTGTTTCTGAGGTGTCTGAACCCACAGGAGGCCCAGAAAGTGACATTTGACTTCCATAGCAGCCTCTGTTGGGGACACCACTTTTGGAATACCACAGTCCACAAGATTCTTAGGGCTAGGTACTACTGGCCCACCTTATTCACTGATGTCTATAAAGAGGTGAGAGCCTGCATCAAATGCCAAATGTTCTCAGGGAAGCAAAAACTCAAATATCTGCCACTAAAACCTGTAGTAGCTGTAGCACCCTTTCAACAATGGGGGTTGGACTTCATTGGAGAGATTCATCCTTCCTCAAGCGGCCAACATAGATGGATTTTGACTACAAATGACTATTTTACCAAGTGGATAGAAACTATCCCCACCATGAGTGCTTCACACAAAGTTATCATCAACTTCCTAGAGGATATCATAGCAAGGTTTGGATGCTCCAGTAGAATTGTCACTGATAATGATGCATCTTTCAGGTCTGAGCCTTTGGTGAGGTTTTGTGAGAAGTTTGAGATTTCACTGGTTCATTCCACTCCCTATTATCCACAAGGTAATGGATTGGCAGAGTCTTCCAATAAAATCCTGATTAATCTCATTAAAATATTGTTGGAAGATAATAAGAAGGTCTGGGACTCAAAACTCAAATTCGCTATGTGGGCGGACCGAGTGACAACCAAGAAATCCCTAGGCACATCCCCTTTTCAACTTGTTTATGGGACATAATTTGTTTTTCCCACTCAGCTGGTTCTACCTATAGCAAAATTCTTTCAAGATTATGAAGGAGAGCCAGATCATATGGTCAGAAGAATCCATCAAATGGTGGAAGTGTAGTAGACCAGGGAGCAGGTAATGAACAAAGCTCACAATCATCAGCAAAAGATCAAGCAGGTTTTTGATAGGAGGGTCAAGAAAGAGGATTTCCAACTAGGAGATCTGGTATTTAAGTGGGATGATCCCAAGAAGGACAAGGGAAAACATGACAAATTCAAATCCCTATGGATCAAGCCCTTCAAGGTCACTGGAGTGTTCTCAAATAATACCTATAGGTTGCAGGATTTGGAGGGTGAAGAAGTTTTCAATGGACCTGTTAATGGGTGTTTTCTGAAGAAATGTCTCTTTTGAGCCACACATGGCTCTTCTATGTTTGTAAATATTGTTTTTTAGTTTAAACAACAAGGCACTGAATCAGCAAAGTAGTTCTTGGCATCTTGCAGGGAGCAAGCCATCCCCCATGGAGCCTGATGTTAGCACATAATCTTGTATGCGAGGTGTCTTCCTACAAAGTTCCCCCTTTGGAGAAAAAGTGGCAAAGAATGGGTCAAAAACCCACTTATCCTAAGTTGGGGGTGCATAAGCTCTTTGTATTATGCAGCGCACAGATCTGGGCAGTTAGAATATGCGCACCCAGATCTTTGATCCAGATTCAATTTCGGACCCCCTCATCATTCTACCTTTAATGGGTGTGGGGGGGTCTGATATGATAGTTTTCTCATGCGTGGATCTGAAGGGTCAGGTGAGTCATGCCCAGATCTACAGTTGAGGTCCCATTTCGGACCCCCCCCCTCCCGCCGTTCTACCTTTAATGATAGGGGGGTCCGATATGGGAAGTTTTACAGTGTGGGCCCCTTTGCTATCATGGCACCTCCTCCTTGTGTCGCCCCCTTCCTCTTGCCACCTGTGTTCCACTAGGCCTCCTGTCCACCAGTCACATCAGTTGTTTTCCCCTTGTCTCGATAGGACACACTCACCTTCCACTCACCCACGTGGCATATAATTTTCCTTTTCGCTCYCTCTGGTATTCCCACACCTCTCCCTCTCCCTATCACATCATCCKGTCATAGGATACATGTTCCCTTTCGACAAATCACATCCCACCATCGTAGCTCCATGTCTCCCACAAGATTTGACACATTCGTTCTCTGGAATCTCCTCGTCTCACTTCCACATATAATATGCCAAATCATCCCTATCTAGTCACCACTCATTCGTTGTTCCCCATCAGGTTCCCCAGTTATCGTGTCTGCCTCCACGTCTTATCATGAAGTCGTTTAGCAGATAGAGGTGGCAGCATGAGAAGCCTTCAGGTCCCAAAGGTGTAGAGTTGACTAGGGTCATTTATGATCCCAAGGAAGTAGTTATTAGAATAGTTGGTGGTGGGTGGACATCGTTTCCACCATAAATGGAAAGTCCAGGAGAGGACTGTCAGCCTATCAACTCCTTGCAGGCTCATTCTGGAACACGGTGGCATCTGAACAAAGTGCACGATGGCTTAGAGACTGCATGCACAGTCTTCCAGTAAACATGCAGACATAATGCCTTCAATGCAGTAACTCGAAGCTCCTACTGGGCTTTGCTCCAAGTATATGAAGGAATTGTTTCCATTTTTGTATCTATCGATGGTTGAGCTATGCTCCTGAATTGTAAATATTTAACAAAATTTCTGGTTCTCTGGTTATGAGATGTATCTGACACCTCATGTTTAATGAAAGTCAGCTTCTTTCCATCTCTCTGTAAACTTTGTTTTAAGACACTCAGAATTAGAAGGTCCAGTCAAGGGTGACTATGCTGTGTGATGTATGTTTGATCGTGATAGTGTTTTCACCAGTTTTAAATCAATCTCCTATGTCTTTTTCTTCCTCTTACCTTGAGTATCTCATTGAAACATTCGAGCGAGATGTTACAGTAGCCACCGTGATGTAGGTATGATCATTGTGTTACTGTAACTATGTCATCCTGACACATTTCAGTGTTTGTTCTTTCTTCTATGGGTTGTTGGAAGTTTGATTCCTACAATAGACCTTTGTTGTTTCTCTCTGAAGTCTTCCTCCTACTCACCCTTATTACAACTTACTGACTGAAGTTAGATCAAGATCTCACCCACTTGTGGATAGCCTAGCCCAGGATTCTGAGTTAAAACAATATTATTTTGGGTCTACATCCATTCGATCACCCTTTTATATACCAATCATGACATAAAACTGATGGCCATCAGGATCTGCTCCTACCGCAATCCAGGAGTGACTTCTAATGATAACACATTGATTAATGCCTTCTTTATGTTTGTGACAGTTGTACGTTCTCCTTATAGAATATTTACTATGAGGCCCATGTACTAGTCCAGTGCACACTCTCTAAATGTAATTGCAAGATGGACTACTTTCGTATATTCATCTATGATTTTCTTATCCTCCCAAATCTTCTCACAAATAAAAAAATGCTTCTCTAGGTCCTCCAACCCTTCTCAATGAAACTATGGTAACCGAATAGTTGGATCATGTCATGTCATTGTAAATTTTATTGAACTGCCTTAGTGTGGTGTAGATAAATGACTAATGCTAGCTGAAATTGTACCTCCACTTGAATTTCCACTAGACCCTCTTCCTACTAAATTCCTTCTTCTACTAACCGTTGGTTGTCTAAACACATCTTTCTCTTAAGATATCTTATTCGCATATGGGTTTGTGGGTTCCACACTAATTTTGATGGAATGGAGAGCCTTCTTTTGCATCATACCCTTGACCTCTAGTTTTCCTCTCATTCATGGCACGCAAGATTTCCTCAACTGCCCCATAGCATGAATATCCTCTACCTCCTCTTCATCACTGTCCAATCACTCTCGCTCAACTACTACCCTATTTTTCCTATTGATCYTATACTAGTAGGGCCTTTCATTRCACKTCGTTCCCTCTCTTTCCATTATTTCCTTCATATATTCCTCAACCATCATAATACGGTCCATTGCTTCCTTCCTCTAACCTCTATCCAGGTCCTTCTCCATATCTCAGATCATCCTTAGTGCTTCCCCCAATTTCCCCATATGCACAGAGTGATTTAGTTGTTTGAATTTATTTTCATCACTCCTTTATGATGCAATAAAATATTCATCGATGTGTAAAGTAATCGAATTTACCTTCCTCTCGGTCCCTTCAAAAAATCCTTCTCTACAATAGTGTAGGACTTTGCAATATCGACTGCAAACTTAGTAATAAATCCTGCAATAATGTTGTCTAACTAGAAATCCACTGCGTGCGTGAATTTATTATTGACTCTCTACATCCACACAATATTCTCAGTAGTCCACTCTACTGGTCTTATCTAATTATTTGGACAATTTTCCTTCAACCTCAATATCCACTCCTACAACAACTCTGGAAAATAACAAAAAAATGCCTCATGAAGATCAATAAAAACATACCTTTCGAAATACTGACGTGGAGTATACTTATGGTTTCTATTTTCCTTCTATGAAAACTCAATTTCTTTTGAATCTAACCATCTTTCAATCTCTTACTTAGTTGGATTCCATGGAAAAAACATCCCCTTCTACCACTTCATTCTCTTCATTGTCCTTCTCATCCAATCCCCTCCAATATGTCCTTCTGAGTTCCAACCGACAATGAAACCATTTGTTGGAATGTTTGTGTTGATCCAGGTTCTACCTTAGGTTTCCAACAAAACCCTACAAACCATCAGCCCTTCTGGAGACCAGAAGGAAACACTAAGCACATAGTGCATACTGAAGTCTCACCTGATATGGCTTTATGAGTGGTTGTAGGACACAGATGTCTACAACCTTTGAAGAGATGTTTCTTTGGGGATGTTAGGCATGCTTTCTACTTCCACATAAACTAGATATATCATTCTAACATATCATTAAATTCAGACATGTCATATTGTAACCATATTCATTGATTTAACATTTATTCTACAATAAATATCATAACTTATTCTAGTGTGTGTTGCATTTTACTTCTACCAGATTCATTCATTCATCGTAAATAGAGTAACTACAAGAAATAAAACAACATTCCACACAGAGACACATATTTTTATTGTGGTTCACACCCCTAGACTACATCCACAAATATTTGGCATTCATTTCTCTTTCATTCATCTTCATCAAGCCATTGCATTGTGTGGATTACATCAGAAGTGAAAAATAAATGCCCAAGTATATGTGATGCTAAACAATGTCGCACTAATATCCACATCTTGCAACCTAATCCTCAGTTACACTTCATAATTATGTCTCCAAAACTGAATCCAAAAATTAGCTCTAATATCTCACTGTGCAAAATTACTCCAACTCTTCCTCTAAACTACTAGCTCTTAGCAAAACCTTAGATCTCCTCAAATCTTAGAATACATATTTATACTAAAAAAATGGGTTAAAACCCATTACAATCATGACCAAAACCCTAACCCTAAGTGGATTAGGTTTTTCCACATTATAACTTCATGCACGCGATTAATCTACATCCATTTTTATTCATTTCCCGCTTACGTGTGTTGTTTTTCCTTACATCTCGACGCACGCTCCTTTTCTAGTCCCTTTCCTTCTTTTCTTCCTTGATTCCTATGTTTCTCCCCAAAATGGACCACACCAACACTATGGTACATTGTTGATGGTATAGGTTAATGCATGGTACATGTTGGCACTTGGTTGAGACACATATCTTGAGATGGTATGTGGTGATCTTGGTACATGCTTGGTAGAGGCATGTGTTGGTGATTTTGGACATCTATTTGAGAGGTGTCCTTGGTATATGATCCATGTGAGAGGATCTGGTTGAGTATCGATGACAATGTTAGTTTGGCAGTGACAGGTTGTATACAGTGATAGGTTGACAGGTTACAAGTTGATGAGACAGTGGCAATGATTGTGGTAGTGATAGTTGGTATACACTTATATTTCAGGGTTGAAGTATAGGGTAAGGAAATGAGGTTGTAGCCTCGTTTTGGTTGGTGCCAAAGAATCAGGGAGTTGGAGCTTCCTTCAGGTTGGAGCATGAGAACTAGGTGGTTGTAGCCACCTTCTGATTAGATCCGAAGAACCTAGGGGGTTTTATCCTCCTTCTGGTTGGAGCCAAGAAATTTGAGGAGTTGTAGATTCCTTTAGGTTGGATCCTATAAATATGGGGGTGTAGCCTCCTTCTATTTGTAGATGGAGAATCGATAATTTGGTGGTTCCTATGAATGAATTATTTATATATATAAGAAATCATTTTGTGGTTTTCTCCAATTTGGGTTTCCACGTAAATATTGGTGTATTGTGTTCTTTATGTGATGTTTCTTATGATTACACTCTTATGATATATATATTGGATGAAATCATTGATGATACATTGATGATAAATTGTTGAACATTTTTTATAAAGTGAAAGAATATATATTGTGGTTAAAAGTGGTATAAAGTGCTCATAATAATTCACCCCCCCCTCTTTGTATTCCAACAATTGGTATCAGAGTTGGTTCCTTTAGGAAACAGTTTAACCACTGGAAGGTAGATCATGGAGTGCAGTATGAATGGATTACCAATGTTCAATGATCTGAATGGTATGGACTATGAGTCATGGATCAGAAGAACGGAAAAAAAAATTAGGCACATGGATATGATATTTGGTATTCAATTTTTACAGGACATAATGGTCCAAAGAAACCAAAGACTACAACCAATAAAGAATTGAAGAAGATCGAAAAAACAAGAATGGATTTCATCATGGAAGGATTACCCGATTCATTAAAAGACAAAGTGGTAAAATGTTTATCAACAAAAGAACTCTAGGATAATGTACATAATCTTTATTTCTCTTCCATCACAGAGTCAGATAATGACAAAGAATATGTAGGTACAAAACAAGAAGAAATATGTTCATAATGTCATATAGATTCATAAGAAGAAGAGTGTGAAGAGGCAGAAGTTGATTACAACAAAGAATTGTTTAGTACAATAGATTGTCTACGGAATGTAAAAAGGAAAAGCAAGTCACTCCAGGACTAACTAAAGGAAAAATAAGATCTTAGAACACCAACTCCAAAGAATTCGAGCAGACAATAATGATGCTAAAAATCTAGATAGAAGAAGCCATAAGGATTGAAGAAACTCTCGAGGATCAGAAGCAGAGTCTGGAAGCCAAAATAGTAGAAAAAAGGAAGAAGCAAAAAAGAGAGATAAGATACTGACAGATCATCTCAAGGAAAAAACTAAGGATTTAAATCATCTTGAAGCATAATTCAGTCAAAACAAAAGAAAACTTGAAGAAGAGATAATCACCTTGAAGATCCAACTTGAAGAAGAAAAGAGAATGGAAGAAGTCATGAAGTCTGAGATAATAATGAAAGAAGAAGAGTTTATAAGATTGAATAAGAAGTTGTCACATTGAGAGTTAAAATTGTCAATCTCAACAAGAACGTTGAAGAGATATAAACATCCACCTCATTAATAGAGAATGTTGAAGAGAACCCCTCCAGGTCACTAGAAAAGAAGAATGAAGAAAAGAGTAAGAGTTATGCAGAAGTAATCAAAGGAAGGAATCATGATCAGCCAAGGGAGAAATTTAGAAGGACTACACAACAAAGAAGATAATTCACTCCCAAGTATTTAAACTTATTTTATGGCCATTTTTTTTACTGTACTAACTTTCGACATAAGGTTGTAGATTGCAGGTCTTACGAAAGAAATGTTCAAACAAGAAAAGCTTATGTGGCCCATGACATTGAATGTTACAAATGCCATAACTATGGACACATAACTCATGATTGTAGAAGCATGATGGATACTTATTTGAGAAATAACATTGATATTAGATATAATAAGGTTTGGGAAAGAAAACAAGAACATGTAAACGAAGATAAGATGAATGAAGGACACCTAGAATTCATATTCTCAAGATTGGCAATAGTACGAGATGAATACAAATCTATAGGAAAAAAGAAATATGTTGGATACAATAAGGTCTGAAGAAGAAATGTAAAACAATAAGTAAAGGTGAATAAAGACCAGGTCCCAGAGATCGCATGATTTGCAGTAGTGCGAGAAAGAAAAGGAGAGAAGGTGAATAAATAACATGCCCAAGATATTGTACTTTTAGTAATTTTAATGCAAGATCAATCCACAGGAAGAAATAAATAAGTCAGAGTTCAAAGAGAGGATGAGTCTACAGATGAAGAGGAATATTACTCTGCATCATAGCGAGTATTCTTTTAAGCCACTGGGCTTGGAGACTCCCAATAAATATTCCTATTGAACAGGGGGAGTCAATGCAATAGCTATTATAGTTCAGATAACCATCTTTCGAGAAAGTTGAAATATTTCCAGAGACAGATTCAGAGCAATCATATAGCAGAAGTATAGAGTGATTCCACACAGGTGTCAGTTGGCAGTTACATAGGAAGAAGTTTATGATTGCATTCAAGAAGAGATATATTAGTACAGGTTGTTTCAGACATGCATATATTGATGAGAAAATAGATCATATCAGTGGACATATTTGATCGGATCAAAATTTCCATATTAGAATGGTATAGTGACAGATGGGTCAACATTGTGGACAACTGAGTAACAGAGTTATGGAAATTTTGTGACATATGGACATAAATGGATTTGTGAGATTCTTAGAAGGTACATGAAACATCGGTCATATGCATAACATCATATCTACAATTGGAATAAGTGGAATCAGTTAGTCACAGAAAGGAAAAGCAGTGAAAGGCACAACATAAAAGGGAAAGAGGAACCATCCGCGGAAGCTATATCATCAGAAGTACATTGTTGAACAATATGGTCAAAGTGAACATGACAAGTAAATGAAGAAATAAAATTTTGAATGTTTTTTATATATGTCAGTGAAATTCAAGAGGAAGAACCAATGGAAAATAAACAACACTATAAGAGAGGAAAGGAAACATATACATGTATCCCTACATAGATCTACACAACATCATGAAGAGAATTCAAGTCATGAAAGAGAGAGATCCAGAAAGGAGTATTAGTAGCATACATACAGGGAGACATACCGACATGGGGAGATATTCTTTCACCCATGATTGATTACAATAGGTATAGTGACAGGAGGAGACATATCAACTGGGGGAGTTACCCTTTTTGGTCAAAGAGGGAGAAAAAGAAAAAAGGCATGAAGACAGGGGGAGTAGCCCCAAGGAGAGATACCATTTTCCATTGATGTCAAAGGGGGAGATATAGAAACATCGATGAGGAGCGATGATCATAGCAGGATCATGAGCATGAGTTTTGTCATGGCTAAGTGTTTCCATCAATGCCAAAGGTGGATATTTTTGGACAATTGGTTTGGATAGATGGTTTTCATTGATATCAACCCTTGGAGAGTGATATTGGAGATTGATGTCAACCCTTAGAGATTTATGTCAACCCTTAGAGATTGATGGCAACCCTTGGAGAGGTCCATATATGTTGGATAGTTGATTTACATTTGTATGATCGAGTTGGATGGTGAGTTAGTTGGGTACATTTGATATAGTCTACATGTAGCCTTGGGGTGTGGTTATGGGACCCGATGTTGATTAAGGAATAACGACATGAAGGATAGTGTAATTGAATTTAATACTATCATATATGGATAGTACATGCCATGTCATTTCTGGTGATATGTGGAACACCACATGGTTCCTCACGGTTAACGAGATATGACTTTGTGAAGTTGGAAGCCCTAAAGAATTGTCAAGAAGCCCCTAGTTGGTTACAAGTATTTAATGAAAGGTAAAAGTGGTTGTAAAAATAAATTTCAAGAAGAACTAAAGTTAAGGAAAGTTGTTAATTAGAAAAAGTATAAATACACCTCAAGAAGTCTCTCATAAGCACATGATTTATACACACAAGTTCATTGAATATCTATCTAAGTGATGAATTTATTCTTATCTGAGGTAACCTAGGACATATGAGGAATTTTTCATAGGGAATATGAAGTAAATAAGGTCAAAATTGCAAGGTAGGATGAAGTCTTGTGAGGATGTTCTCTAAGGTATGTTATTTACAGGTCATCTTACCCTTTTCGCTATAACTATTTTTCTAGAATAAATCAGATAGTGAAACCATGAGGATGTTGAGATGACACATCAAGGTACTTGTGGTAGGAATTTTATCTTTTTTTTCATTGTATTTTTGGAGATACACTCTGTGGAAGATAGGGTTTTTGGCTAGTCTTGGAACTAGTCACAAACATGTGTTCCAGATAAAAGGGCATAACTTCTTTATAGAAGATCCAAATTCAGTGAGACCAAATGAATTGGATATATTACAGTCTTTAGTATGTTTTTTTTTCTATTTTTAGATCCATATATGAAATACTCCATGTGTGGCATGCTATATGTGTGGTTTCCACTGGAGAATCAAGGAGTTGGAGCTTCCATCAAGTTGGAGCCCGTGAACTAGGTGGTTGTAGCCACCTTCCAGTTGGATCCAAATAACCTAAGGGGTTGTAGCCTCCTTCTGGTTGGAGATAGAGAATTTAGGGAGTTGTATATTCCTTCAAGTTGGAGCCTGTAAATAGGGGGTTGTAGCCTCCTTCCAGTTGTAGTTGTAGAATTGGGAAGTTGGTGCTTCCTATGAATGAATTCTTGATCTATATAAGAAAGAATTATGTGGTTTTCTTCCATTTGGGATTCCACGTAAATATTGGTGTATTGTGTTCTTGATGTGATGTTGATTATGATTACATGCTTACGATATATATATTGAATTCAATCATAGATGATACATTGATGATAAAGTTTTGAACATTTTTAATAAAGCGAAATAATATATATTGTGGTTAAAAGTGGTATAAAGTGCTCATACCGATTCACCCCCCCCCCCCC
>SNQJ01S0093349.1:58875-76346 GCA_010110895.2 Picea sitchensis
AAGTTTACCAACCCTGGTTTGACAATTTAGTGTTTCAGGTCATTTAAATCTTCAATTTAGCAACCTGACAGACATAGTAGCGTGACACATGGAAAAGGAACAATTGGTAGGTCATACAACTGACGTGGAAGCGTGACATGTGGAAAAGGAACAGTTGGCAGGTCATACAACTAATGTGGCAGAGGTTTTGTACAACTAACATGGACCAACCAGGATGTGACACATGTCACCACTGGAAGGGTGACATGTGGCATATCCGTACAGGTGCCACCTAGCCCTACCATACAGTGACACATGGTAGGTTATGGTGTAGACAAGTGGTAGGTACGGTCGATTGACAACTAGTCTAATCAATGTTTGACATGTGGTATAATTCATGGTTGAATAAAGGGGTGCCACGTGGCACCCATGGATTGGCGATTTGGTTCTTGCAAAATTGTATGGAGTTCAATGGATTCGAACTCTGGACCTCCCACTAGGCTATGTTTTCACAGAGTTTTGCTAGCCAAGCCAATCCACTCATCGGTTGGTTCTTAACTATAAATGATGGAGTTTATATTTAAGTTGAAAAGGTGGATAGTTTGGTGGAGGGTCGAGTTGGGGCTAGGCCCAAGCCCTTAGGACCGATCCCATGTGACAGTTATGTGACCATAGCCTTCACCATTTAGCACGAGAGTAGTGGCTTGTTTTTAAGCCCATGATTACAGGATTAACCATTGGGGCTATGGTGAACGCGACCAGGGTGGTGACCGAGATGCTAGGCACAAAAATATGGGGCATGGTTGTATTATGTTCCAACCATATGACCAAGGTTCCGAACTTAAACCATTTGGCGTGCGAATTTGGATACACTCTCAACCCCCAGTTTTGGGTGGCTCCACATGACCCAGTGATAATTATTTGGTGGTTGGGCGCATATGTATATATAGGCATGGTCCTATGAAAGTGCAGCACATGACCTGGTTTTACGGGCTAAGGGCTAGCGCACAACCCTTTGGGTTGGCGCTTGGCCATATATAGGTACCATGTGACCGAGTTAAGGGGAGTGTGCACATATATTTTTGGATAAGTGGGTTTTTACCATATTGTTATGGATTTTATTGATTTTTTTGGCCTGTTATTGAAGATTTTGGCCAATATTGGGAGATATTGGACTCTTTTTGAGGCCAAATCTTGGGAGGAAGTTGGGGAATGATAACCAAATTCAGGCCTATATAAACCAGGCCTTCTTGAGGCCATGGGGATATCATAATAGGTTCATAACAAGGTTATGATGCTGGATTGTTGAGCCAAAGGCCATTGTTATGCAGGGAAGCTATTGAGGAACACACCTTTGCGGGCCATTTCTGGGARCCTCGTTCATCCATTTTGGGTGATTTCAGTTTTGATGGGTTCATGAGATCTGGTAGAACATGACCAGATCATTGTTGTAACATTTTGGCACTATCTTGATGTACATTTGAAGTTTTGAACAAAAATAAGCAAATCCCACCGAGAYAAGGCCCCGAGGCGTAGGTGATATTGTCGAACTCCGTTATCACATTTGTGTTATTGTTTGTTGTTGTTATTTTCTTTATTTCAGATCTGCACATGTGTATATGGTTTTCATAACTTCACATATCTTCTTCCTCCTTCTTTAAGCTTCCTAATTGGTTAATCAACACATGCATAATAACTCAACCATAGTCGTGTATAAAATATCTTTCGAACCAAGTGGTATCAGAGATAGTTGACATTTGGAATTTGAGTTTTGCATGTTAGCCAGGGAAGAGCACATCTCAAGGGAGAAAATGGAATCTATAGGAGGACTTTCTCAATATGAGAAGGAGTTAATAAATTCAGTGTTTTCCATGACTGAGATGGTGAAAGTGTTGTATTAAGACTACTTGGAATGAAAGAGATCACCTCAAGTGAAAGCTTCAAAGTACAACAAAGTCAAAGAAGGATTGAAGGGAGTACCTTCTACATATGTTTCAGAAAACACATCTGAGGTATGTAGTGAATTTCCTTCATCATTTTCGCATAATTTCAATCAAGATGGTTTTGGATCATTCAAAAAACATATAAGAGGTGTAGGTTTGAAATTGATAACCCAGATGGGTTATGAAGAAGGAAAAGGCCTTAGAATTGAAGGTCAAGGTATCATGAATCCCATTGAGGTTATGGAAAGGCTGAGATACTTAGGATTGGGATATGGTGAAGTGGATCTTGGAGCATCCTCCAAGATGGGTTCCAAAACTTCGGAAGAAAGTAATGCTTCAAATGGCTAGTTTAAGACATTGCAGGAACACTTCACAAAAGGTAATGTTGCATCACTTCAGGATTGTGGTAGTGAATGAAAGTCATCCCTGAAGCAAAGTGAAGATCAAAATGGAAGGTATAATGCTCATGTTTTTACCAATTCTCTTTTTGATTATAATAAGCATAATCAAGTAATCTGGAACGTGTGGAATCGTTATCCTTGTACTTATTGTGATTCACCCAAGCATTGTGTTTTCAAGTGTTGGAAGAGCAATTTTTTTACAGGAAGCCTATGTCAACCAATAAGGAAACCAGACATAAAGAATCAAATCCACAATGGAAGAAAGAGAAGGGTAAACAGGTCTAGATGCCAAAAACTCATTTCACGTTTTGCAATAAGGGTGGACATCAAAAGGCTAATTGTTGGAATCTTAATCCGGAGCTTCGTCCCAGTAAGGACAAAAGGATTTCACTTGCACTCGTGAAGGAAGAAATATTACCAATGAAGCAATAGGAACACCATGAAGAAAAGAAACCAACCACTTGTTTTTTCCAGAAGTGGATGTCTCAACTTCATTGTATTTTGCTTCCATTAATGTAATCACACATGTTGAAATGATGACCTATTATAACATCATTTCGAACAACATAGTGTTTTTTTTTCGTCTTTATGAGAATGTAATCAGTCAAAGCCCATTTTTGTAACCTTTTGGGGACCAAAAGGTCTTTTAGTGGGGAGGTGTGATCCAGAATCAGATCGAGGATCCTAATAGGACTAAAAAAGGCTAAAAAATGAAATTTCTCAAAATTGGATGAAACCAATTCCAATGCAACCATCTCGTCGCACTGATTCCAACCATATATTTACTTCCTCAAACAGACATTGTATGCAAGAGTTATCACACTCTGATCATTTTTCCAAATAGGCAAAAAGTCAAATATGTCAACAGTCAAAATGTCAACGTTGACGTCATGCTGACGTGGAAGCGTGACATCTGGCAAAGGCACAGTTGGAAGTTCATATAGATGACGTGGAAAAGGTACAGTTGGAAGGTTGTATAGATGACATGGCAGAGATTCCGTACAGATTATGTGGACCAACCAGGATGTGACATATGTCACCACTGGAAGGTGACACATGGCATGCTTGTATAGGTGCCACATGGCCCTATCATATGGTGACATGTGGCAGTGTACAATGAAAACAGGTGGTAGGTACAGTTGATTGATAGTTGGTCCAATTGGCATTCGACGCATGGTAGAATTTGTGGTTGAATAAGGGGGTGCCACGTGGTACCCATGGATTGGCGGTTTGGTTCTAGCAAAATTGTATGGAGTTCAACAGATTCAAATGATAAATCTCCCACCAGGATACATTTTTGCAGAGTTGTGCTATCCAGGCCACCCATCGGTTGGTTCTTAGCTATAAATGATGGAGTTTATATTTAAGTTGAATAGACGACTAGTTTGGCGAAGGGTCAGGCTGGGGCTAGGCCCCATCACCTAGGAGCGATCCCATAAGACAGTTATGTGACCATGTCCTTCATCATTTAGTGCAGGAGTAGTGGCTTATTTTTAAGCCCACGATTATAGTCTTAACCACCGGGGATATGGTGCATGTGTCCAGGGCAGTGACCGAGATGTTGGGCGCGAAAAGATGGGGCGTGGTCGTATTATGTTCCAACCATATGACCAGGGTTTCAGCCTTAAACCATTCGGTGCGCAAATTTGGATACACCCTCAGCCCCCAGTTTCAGCTGGCTCAACATGACCTGGTGCTAACTATTTGGTGGCTGGGCACATATATATATAGGCGCAATCCTATAAAAGTGCAGCACATGACCTGGTTTTACAGGCTAAGGGCCAACGCGCAGCCCTTTGGGCTGGCGCTTAACCATATATAGGTACCATGTGACTGAGTTAAGGGGCATGCACCCAGAGAAAGGGGCTTAGAACATATATTTTTGGATAAGTGGGGTTTTACCATATTGTTATGGATTTTATTGATTTTTTTGGCCTGTTATTGAATATTTTGGCCAATATCGGGAGATATTGGGCTCTTTTTTAGGCTAGATCTTAGGAGGAAGTTGGGGATGATAACCAACTTTGGGCCTATATAAACTAGACCTTCTTGAGTCCAGGGGGAGATCAAAATAGGTTCATAACAAGGTTATGATTCCATATTGTTGAGCCAAAGGCCATTGTTATGCAGGGAAGCTATTGAGGAGCACACCTTTGCGGGCCATTTCTGGGAGCCTTGTTCATCCGTTTTGGGTTCCGTCAGTTTTGATGGGTTCATGAGATCCGGTAGAACATGACCATCTCATTTTTGTAACCTTTTGGCACTATCATGATGTACATTTGAAGCTTAGAACATAAATAATCAAATCCCACTAAGACAAGGCCCGGAGACGTAGGTGATATTGTCGAACTCCGTTATCACATTTTTGTTATTGTTTGTTGTTATTATTTCCTTTATTTAATATCTAAACATGTGTATATGGCTTTCATAACTTCTCATATCTTCTTCCTCCTTATTTAAGCTTCCTAATTGGTTAATTAACACATGCATAATAACTCAACCATAGTCATGTAAAAGATCTTTTTGGATCATTATCGTAAGTTTGTCAAGAACTATGGTCAAATAGAGGCACCTCTAACAACATTATTAAAGAAGGAATCATTTTCTTGGACTCAAGAATAAACCAAAGATTTTGAAAAAATTGAGGCTATGTGTACAACTCATGTACTATCTACACCTGACTTCACAAAAACAATTATTGTGGAGTGTGATGCCTCGGGACATGGAATTGGTGCAATTTTAATGCAATAAGGAAGGCCCCTTTTCTTTGAAAGTATCCAACTTAAAGGAAAAAACTTACTCAAACCAATTTATGAAAACTAAAATGTTCTCCATACTACATGTAATTAAGAAATGGTGCCCTTACCTAATCGGAATACACTTCAAAGTAAAAATGGATCATGATAATTTGAAATACTTATTGGATAAATGATTATCTTCAGAAGAACAACAAAATTAGGTTACAAAGATGTTATGCTATGAGTTTGAAATTCTCTAAAAGAAATGAAAAACATAATATTGTGGCAGATACACTTTCGAGGAAAGAAGAATAAATAGAGGGTTCACTATGTGCTATTTTTGTTCCACAATCTGATTGGGTGGAAGAAGCAAGGATACAATGAAAGCAATATTAAGATCACCTATATTTATGTAAGAATTCCCAACTCAAAGAGAAGGTCCTAGAATTTCATAGCTCTCCTAGAGGAGTACATTCAGGTTTCTTGAAAAGTAACCATGGGATCAAGAAGTATTTTTTCTAGGAAGGTCTTAAAAGTTATTTTCAAAATTTTGTGTATGAATTTTTGGTCTACCAATATAATAAGGGAGAGACAATTAGGACTCTAGGTCTCCTACAAACATTAGCTAGACCAAGTCAACGCTGGAAAAAAAAATCAATGGATTTTAATATAGTTTTACCCAAATCTGAAGTAAATATTGTCTTAGTAGTAATGGATCGCCTGACTAAATATGCCCATTTTTTCTCTCTCTCCCTCTCTTCCTTTTAAAGTAGGTACGATAGTTGAGAAATTCATGGAAATAGTTCAAAAGATACGTGTAGTCCACAATATTATTGTATGTGATAGAGATCCAATTTTCACTGGAAATTTATGGACTAAATTATTTTCTTGTTTGGGTACTCAATTGTCTCATAGTTCATCTTACCATCATCAATCCAATGGGAAAAATGAGATTGCGAATAAATTTCTATAAGGATAACGTCTTTTCTTTGCATCTGATAAACATGCATAATGGCTCAAGTGGTTTCCCTTGGAAGAATGGTGGTACAACAGATCCTTCGATACTTCATAAAAAAAGTCCCCATTTATGGAAATTTATGGATATCATCCTCCATCCATCATATCTTTGTTGAAAGGGATTGGAAAGGTTTAGGTAGTGGATGACTGCATAGGGAATCAACAAGAGGCTCTCAAAGTATTGAAGCACAACTTGGTTATGGTAAAAAATAGGATGAAACAACAATCATATCAACATCGCATTCAAAGGGAATTTGAAGTGTGTGATTGGGTATTTTTGAGGCTACAGCAATATAAATATATGTCCCTCAAGAAATAAAATAAGGACAATAAATTAGAACCCAAATATTATGGCCTCTATAAGGTATTGCAAAGGATTGGAAGTATGTATTATAAAATCATACTAGAACCATAAACAATACTTGAATAACGATGAAGAAGATGCAAAATCAAGTAATTACTAACTATCTCATCAAATGGAAGAACCTACCAGTGGAAGAGGCAACATGGGAAGATGTATGTTTCATGCAAAAACACCTAAATTTAGTCAAGTGTTGAGGAAAAAACTTGTTTGAAGGGGAGGGGTATTTTAATCCCTAGAAAAATCCTCATGTTATGTATAAAACCCCTTATTAATCCCCTAGATAGTGAATTATTACATTTCTAGTGTTATAGAGGTAGGTTGGATATAAACCTTAATTATACCATTTCATTACAATTGTACCCTTTGTATCCTCTATATATATACCAAGGATTCCTAGTCTTAGGATCATCTCATCTCATCTCATATTATATTCTGAATTGGATATATTGTAAAATGAGGTTTCCCCCTTGAAGTGGACTATATTCATTGACATTTTTATCAATTTTTCAGGCGTTGGACCATAATATATTAAAAATTTATAAGAGAGTCATAATCTTAGGATGGTTAGATTATTTGCACAACCATTCCCACAATGAAAATATTTGTGATAGTTATGATTTATAATAATTATTTTTTATCTGAATGTTCATTATGGACTTAAATCCCAACAAGATACCACAAATTCAAGAAATGTGAATTATAAATATTAATAGGTCCAATATATTTTCTACCTAGAAAACAATGGCTAAGATTTCCTAACAACCTCAAAGGCTATGCACCCCCTAAGCCTCTATTGGATCGAACCAAAACCTACCTTATGAACCCAAGGATAAATAAGTGGAAAAGATGCATCTCGTTGAGGTACATTTATGGATAATGTTCCACCACAGAAAGGGAAAAATCAGAAGTAATTGTAAAAGAGAATAAGGTTGTGAATGGTGGAGATCATCCCCAAGAATCAGATCAATGGGAGGCACCAACATGCATATTTAAAAAAAAATATGAATAACTCATTGGAGTAAATGTTGAAAATGGTTGGGATCTTCTCTGCCTACTATATCAATATTCATAATGGGACCATAGCATTTTGGAAAATGGGGAAGTATCAATGGAGGAAATGTCAAGAATGGCCTTGAAGATCCATGTCTATCAAAATTATGATAATCTTGGGCCCATGAAATTTTGGAAAAGGGGGAAGGGATGATGGAGGAAATGTTGTGAATGTATAAGATTCTTCCTATGGAGTATATAATAATTGGGAAGGACTTACATATTTTAGGAAAGGGGAATTAACCCTATGGAGAAACATTATGAATAGACCCGATTTTCTCTTCTTGCTATATTGATGGTTAGATTGGGCCCATGTTGTTTTTAAAAAATTGGAAAGGATGATGGATGATATTTCTTGAATACCCATTATCATCCCCACTGAGTAGATCAGTGGAGGAGGATGAATCACAAGATTCTATTTTCCATGTTCTAAAACGTTTGGCATGTTCGTCCTAAATATTCCCCATGGAGAATCTACATAAGACAATGAAAATGTTGATTCTATCATAGATCCATTGAGGAAAATATCCTTGACCTATCATGTTCCTCCACATATAGAAAACATAAATGAAAGGAAACAAGTTCATCAAGTTTCTAAATGTACCCTACGATAATAAATATTGCATGCAAAACACCACCTTTTGTAATAAATCAAAGGATTTTCTATATTCCCATGCATTTCATATGAACCTCCAAAGACAAAGATATCTACAATCGCTAAGATAAAAATACACATTCTAAGAAATACCACATCAAAACGTTATTTTTCTTCCACCAATGAGTTCACCTTATCAAGCCATCAACTAAATCACCTTTAATCACTAGGTAAGAGATCCATTCCCATTCCATGTTTCATTATTATACACAAAGTAGTCTATTCTCCATGTTGAGGAATTTAAACTTGCCTCCTAGGAAACTTCTTCCCAATCTATTAGTACCTACTATGATGTTAGCAACATCTCATTCTATCTATATCATCCTTTCATAGATAATCGTACCCAAGTCATTCATCTAGATCTACATTTGATGAATGCATATAGACTCATTGTTAAGCCCTAGACACAACCCCATGTTATGTATAAAACCCCTTATTAAGACCTAGGTAATAATTACATTTCTAGTGTTATATTTGTAAGTAGGCCATAACCCTTGATTGTACCCTTTCATTATAATTGTACCCTTTAGCTCATATATATATATATATATATATACCAAGGAGACCTAGTCTTAGGATCATATTATATCATCTCATATTGTATTTGGAATTGGATATATTGTAAAATAAGTTTTCCTACTCAAAGTGTATTGTATTCATTGAATTTTTATGATTTTTAAGGCATTGGATCATAACATTTTGTATCAAAGAAACAATCCTATGGTTTTTCTATTTCAAGCGAGTCATCTTGGAATTTTCCCTATAACTTTTTTCTGGGACTATTCATATAGTGAAATTTGGAGGTTACTGAGTAGGAATATCAAATTATCGATGCTAAAAATTATGATTCTAGGTCATTATAATTTTGGATATATAGCCTATGGAAGATAGGATTTTTTACTCATCCAAAATTTAATTTTAAACGAGTCATCTTGGTATTTTCGCTATAATTATGTTTCTGGGAGGTTTCAGATAGTGAAATTTTGTGGAGACTGAGGAGGCATATCCTAGTATAGGTGTTCCATATTCCATATTATGGTTCTCTGTAATTTTAGATATATAGTCTATGGAAGACAAGGCTTGTGATGAATCCATAAATCAGTTTTAAAAGTGTCAGTTTGGCATTTTCGCGATAACATTTTTTTAAAAAAAAAATTTACTCTGAAATTTTCAAAATAATGAGGAGACATAACGAATTACATATGACAAAATTTTCATATTGTGAATCATTATAATTTATGAGATATATCTCATGTAATTTGGGGTTGTTTACCGATCCTAAAATTAGTCTTAAACAAGACATTTTGGTAATTTTTCTATAATTGTTTATCAATGAATCTGTGAAATTTTCAATATTTTATGAAGTTATATAAGATTACTACATGAAAAGATTTAAGACTTACAAGGGTTCTAAGTTCAAATATATATCAAGACAAATATCATCCATCCAATCATACTCCAACTTAAAGGTTTGAACGACACATAACGTACAATTGACATAACATTTTTTGGAAGATCTATTTTTGGAGATTCAAAATTTGTGATAAAAAAGGGAACGAAGGAGAATTATTATTTTTTCACAGGGAAAAAGGTTCTTCAATAAATAATACTGGTACTCCTCATAAAAATACAAACATGACTTATGAAGAAAATGAAGACTTTGAAAACGGGCTAACCCAATTAAAGAACTAAGTTGATGAAATGAGTGTTAGTATGTTGAAACAACTGGAAATAACACATTCTCGGGAATACCTTAAAATATAATTGGAAGATCAAATACAAAATAAAATTGATGAAAATAAGAATGACATGGAAAAGAAAATGGATAAAAATAAGAATGGCATGAAAGAGAAGATGGATGAAAATAAGAATGACATGAAAGATAAGATGGATGAAAATAAGGAAGTGATGAAAATAAATATGGAAAAAATGGAACATAATATTATGGAATCTATAATTGGAAGGTTACTTAAAATTGCTAAGGTTCCAAAAGGGAATCATGAAAATAAAGGAAGTGTCCAAGTTGAACAAATTTCCAATAACAAGAATTTTCTAGGGGGATTTAACACTAATAATGGAGTTTCTTATCGAAGGTATCCAAAAGGAGTGAAGATTCCCAAGGTTTAACTAAGGAAGTTTGATGGACAAAGGTCTTTACCTGGGTGAACCAAATGGAGAAATATTTTGATCTACATAATATTATGGATGATAACCAAAGGATTCACATAACAACCTTGAACTTTGAGAATAAACCATATCAATGGTATCAATGAAAAGTTAAAAGAAAGTCACCTTTTTATCATTATACTTGGATTCTATTTGCAAGAGACTTAGAAGAACAATATGGGAAAGTGTGGGAACATGACTACTTCAATCAATTAACAAGAATCAAGCATTTAAGTGATATTGAAGATTACAATTCATAATTTCAAGTATTCGCCACAAGGGTGGATGACATAAGTGATGAACATTTGTTTAAAGCTTAAATAGGTGGATTAAAAGAAGACATTAAACATAATATTTTCCTAAGACATCTTGCAAATATCATGGAATCTATGAAATTTCCTCGTCATATTCAAGCCATGAATAAATCTACACATAAGCCTACTATTGGAGCATACACATGAAGTAGAGATCATTTTGGGGTTCATAATACAATTGTACCTCAACCAACAAGGTTGAAACCACAACAAATGGATGAAAGAAGAGAAAAGGGATTATGTTTCAATTGTGACAATAAGTAAAGTAAGGGGCATAAATGTAGTGAAAATAAATTATTCTAGACTATGAAGAGGAAGAATATCAATAATTGGAACCATCATAAGATCTATATCTAGAAGATACTACTCCAATGATATCGTGTCATGTGTTGGCTAGCATCAACACTCCAAAAACCTCAATATATAAGGATACATAAAAAAGAAAATGTAACAATGTTTATTAATTATTGTAGTACCAATAACTTCATCAATTACAAATTAGAAAAATATCTCAAATGCTTTGTATTTCCCACACCATAATTTCAAGTAATGATTGCAGATGGAGCTACCATAAATTGTTTTGGTAAGTGCCATAGTATTAAGCTCAATATGGGGGAGTATTTTTTGGAAAATCCCATGATTTCAATCCAAATGGATGGTTTTGATGTTGTATTAGGGGTCCAATGGTTACAATCATTGGAACAATGGCCCTCAATTTTCAATATATTTTCATGAGATTTTTGTCAGAAGGAAAGGAAATTGATATTAGAGGTATCCAAAGGAAACCCTATAAGGTGATAAGCTCTAATATCATGAAAAAATTACATAAAAAGGGACACAATGGTGTAATTTCACAATTTTTCTCACTATATGTTTAAACATCTATATCCTCTGCTTCATTGGATCTCCAAATAATTATCAACTATCATTCCAAGGTATTTGGATAAATTCCTAAGGGTCTTCCACCTTCTCGATATCATGACCATGCTATTCATTTGCATTCAGGAAGTGTACCACCTAACATTATTCCTTATATGTATCCATTATTGTGTCATGAAAATGATCATCTTTTCACATCCTTTTACCATATTTTCACATCATTTTCCCTTCACATTTATCCTTTTTCACTTTCTGGTAACCCAATTTTACTTTGTTTTACGCTTATATGTGGGATTAGGCTCAATATTTTCCACTGACTTTATTTTAGTTTTTTAAGTGAATTTATGATTAAATATTAGAAAAATAATATGTTTTCACATATCTTTCAAATTGGGTTAGTTTGTTGGTTATTGCAACAAATAGAAAAATCTCGTAATCGAGCCATATTTGAAGATCCACAAATTGGGTTTCCATGATGTTTGGTGTGAAGCATCAACAGATCAAAATGAACATTTCCATAAAATATATCAATAACCCAGATCGGATTTTGAGAGAGATCATCATTTTAGCATTTTCAATTCAGGTACTTCCAGGAATTCCCATAATAATTTGACTTTTACCCTTTTCTCTAAATCCGTATAGCCAAATTCATATTTTCCTATTCAACCATTGAATATTTAATCTAGATTTGGCATCATCATTAAAATCTCTTTGGTATGGAAAGAATCTTGGATTTTTTAATGAGATTGGTTATGGATATCTTAGAGATATTATGAGTTAATTGTTAGTTGCTAATTTGTATAAAATGGTTGTAACCACATGAGAAATTTGTGGATCTAGGAGAAGTTTGTGGATCTGAATATATTATTTTTTATTTTAGTTTCAAAGTAATTTCATGTATAAATAGGAGTTTCTTCTTCATTCAAAGGGGGACTCTTAGAGAGACGTTGAAATAATGATGGAATACATTACGATTTCATAAGTTTTTGTGTTAATGTAAATTATTTCTTTACAATTTGTGTAGTTTAAATTTAGTTAAAACAATTAGATTAATTTGATTATGCTTTAGATTAACGTCAATGATCAATTCTATATAGTATGGGCCTAGTCCCGAAGGATGGAGAGATGATTAATGTACATTTTTATTTACTTATTCTCCGCAAGTATTATTTAATTCGAGTATTTATTTTCCCACAAGTGTGGAGTGTTTATTTTGAGTTACAGAATACATAATCTCCTTTGAGAATAAACTCCAAGGAATCAAATCATGTGATTAGGAATGCAATATCTGTGCAACAAGTAATCCTAGATTACAGACTATTTTTGTCACTTGTGTTTCTACAATTACAAATCATAGTGATTATCAATTCAAGAGTAACCAAGTCTCAGGAGGTATGAATATACAAATGGTTTTCAGTTTGTTTTGTATCCTAGCATTATTTTCTTATTACAAAATATATCTTCATTTTTTAGCAAAAACTCCCAATAATTAAGTCATAAGACTAGGAACGAAGTACCTATCACAACAATGATAATTTCTTGGAGATTGATGTTGTGACCTATGTTTTAACAATTACCAGTCACATTGATTACTAATTTGAGAGTAAAAATCCTTAAGAAGATTAATTTTGTAATTTCTTTGAAGTTGTTAGTACTACGGAGGGACAGATTCTACACATACAGTGATTACACTTCACAAATTTACCTACTCTAGATTGATAATAAAATGTAAAATGATTTATACATATAAAACAACTAACATTTGTGGTGCCATTGTCGGGGAAGTGCTAAAGGAATTAGTCCTAGAAATTCATAGTTGTGATTTCAAGATTTTTTTTTAATGTTTTCTACAGTACCAACATTTCAGACTTGGAGGAGTGGAAGTGGTAATATGAGAGGTTATAACCTACGCATTCACTTTAGTGATTTCCCATGAGTCCTCGTCGTGTTGGTACCATATGTGTAGATTTAAGGATAATAAAGATAAGAATTTTGTTTTTCAAAAGAATATTAGTATTGCATGAATGAGTTTAAAGCATAGGGGTATATTTCCTAGAAGATCACAAAGAACAAGTTCCACTAATTCATTTCATCGCGTTATACGAACCAATCCATTCATTAACCATTGGAAGGAATATCCACAAGAGAACGAATGCATCTGAAGGAGGAAAAACAACCAGAGTGTTAAGGCCACAACAACCCCCCTTTACTTTTTATTTTACAAGCAAAAATAAAGGGTTCCCCTACTAGAATTTCAATCCTATTTCCTAATCCTCTACTACTTGAGCCTAATGTTAATTCTTTGTCTAACTTGAGCAAATTGGGGGTCTTATCTTAATTGATGGTTTTCTTGGATGAGTTTGTTGTTGATGAATTCTCTGATTGATACATCAAATTATGCATCTTCCTACTTGCATGTTGTTCTTCATGTCTTCATCTTTATGCTTTCACATGTTGATCCTACTCTTATATTTCAAACTCTAAGTCTGAATCATAAAATCACCGATCCTTATTTTGAGTATTTATTTGGAACATGCATAATCAAGACACTTATCTACTTCCACCGTGATTATCATTGAATAGACCCAACACTCATTTATAAATCTACTTAAAGGCAGGGAATATAATGTTTATGGTGTATCGGTAGGTCTCATTTTCATGGCATTACTAATCTCATTTTCTATTTTGTACGAGCAAGTTTGTAGGGCCACTTCATTCACGTGATCATTCTAGCCTTAAGAGGCATGTGGGGAAATATCTTGATCCTTATACAGAGCCTTGACCTTGATTATTACTCGGTATTCCCATTATCGAGAAGTGAATTATCTTGGCTTATAGTTTCCCTAAGCTCTGAAGCCCCCAAGGTTATTGGATCCGCCTTCCCCACAGGCCTGCTCCTGAGCTTCTTCAAATTGAACTCTACCAGGTTCCTTTTTTGGTATTACCTCTCTCCAGAAACTCGGGCCTAAGGCCCATTGATCTTCATGGATGTAAGTCGTTTTCACGTCGTCGCCTAATTTGTATTTGTTATATGTTGCATTTTTATCATGCATAGTGGTCTAGTGTAAGGACCTTTTCCTTGATTTTGTTTTATTTCTGCTCCTTGCGATATTAGCAATTCCACCCCAAAAGATGTTCAACTTAACTATATTAACATGTGTTGTGCATCTAGTTGGAGTCGATCTAATTTTACCATTCGTCACTACATGTGACATTGATTCATCACATGAAGTTTCATCTTCTTCCCCTACATTTTTTCCATTCTTCGCAACTAAATCACAATGTTCTTGATCGCCATATGGCCTAGCTACTCTCCTTGACACCTGGTTTTTCAAAACATATGTGGTTTACCTTATTCCTAATTTTTTCACGTAAGTGAGGAACCCTGACCAATGGGACCATGAGGGGCATGGAACCTTGAATTTTGTGTAATTTAGCATAATTTCTTAATTTGTATTTTTTATTTTTGTATATATTTTTATTTTTTTCTTTTATTATTTTTTTCTTTATTTCCATTTTGCCCTTGGTTTTGGAAAAATCACATGGTTTATTTTCCCATGGTTTTTCCCCATGTTTTTCCCCTAAAGTTACATTAGATACTTATTTTTACATAGGGGGAAACTAAGTTCACTTTAGATATTTATTTTTACATGGGTTAAATATGTGTTTACATGGATAAACTATTTGTGTTACATAAGCAAACTATTTGTTAAATGATGTGTTTTTCTAAAGACCTAAGGTGTAATGTGTACATCCTTATTTTTCTCATATATCCATAAAACAAAAAAACAATTTGACTTTTAATTTTTTTTTATATATATTCATTTCTTCTTCTTCTTTTTTTAAATTTTGTTTTCCTTCCTTATCACCTAAGTCCTAGGTTGTACATATTCGTTTTATTTTTCTCATATGATTTAATTTCATATTGAGTTTTTATTGAACTTTCTACATTTTTACCCTGACTCACTAAAACTCGATGCAATATGTGTGAGACCTCTCCCAATATTTCTCCCCATCGGTCCTCACATTTACTTCATGGTAAATTCCATGGGAAATTACCAATTTAAGACAACCCTCTTATTTTCTAGGAATCCCCTCCTCCCTTCCTGAATGCCTTGGAATAGCATTTATATGAATATTTAATCATACCCCAAGGATGAGCTATCAAGAATTAACCTTAGATTTAGAATTATTATATTAAATAGCTCCTCATGAGGGCTCTCCCGAGTAATGCACCAGAATCCCCATCAGGGTCAACCCTCCCTTACCAATCTGATTGTGTTGTCAGAAGAACCCATCGAAATTCGTCATCAGGAAGTTATCGTCATTGGGAGTGTGAACTAGAGTTTGAACAGGAGGGTGTCATTGGAACATTTACCAAGGCTTACAACCCTACATGAAATGTCTCAACCAAGAGACCCAACAACCATACACTTCTTAAAATATTTCAAGGGATCAGTTTAATACATTTTTAGGAAGACATGCACCATTGGAAAATATTATTATATTCTTCAGCCTCTCATTGGGAGTTACTGTCATCGGAGAGTTACCAAGGCCTACCCCCTCCCTTACCATGATACCCCAACAACTAGGATTATTTTAATATACAACTTTTGGAGGGTTTGACTTTTCCAATTATTTTAATATGTATCGTGGGAAAGTGTGAATCCTTAGGAAGGGGATTATTTTAATGCTTTTATTACCTTTGTAAGGATGCATCCCAACCATATGTCCTCGAAAGTTACCATCACAAAATTATATTCACCAGGAATAGCCTCATTTTTTACCAAGAGACCCAACGACCTATCAACCATGCATTATTTAATATTATTTTAGAGGATTATTATAATATTTATTTTGGAAAACATGCACATATCACAAATATTATTTTAATATTATAAATCCTTATAGAATTGTCATTGGAGGCTTAACATTGGAGTGATCCTATCCATAAAAAAACTATGTCATCAGAAGATTTCATCAAAGTAGTGACTCCAGTCCATCAGAGTGATCATGCACCGCTCATGTTGACGATGAAGACTTGGGTTGGGAGGAAATAATGCCAACAACGAAGACTTGGGTTGGGGGGGAATAATGCCAATGATGAAGACTTTGGGGAATTTCATTCCCATGATGAGGACCTTGGACTATGTTCCATTTTGGTGGGGGGGTGGTATTTATTATTTTTATTTTAATTAATTTTTAATTTTATTTATTAACTTTATTGTTTATTATTTTTCATTTATTAATTTTATTGTTTATTGTTTTTCATTTTTTATTTTATAAATTTCTAGTTTCACGGGGGTGGGTCGAATTTGTTTTCTTAGTTTTAGTTATTTTATTTTCATAATAGTAGGGGAAATTTGATTATTTTTATTCAAGTTTAATTCATTTTCGTGTAGGTTAGGGGTAATTTTATTAATTTTTGTTTATTACTTGTAATTAGTGTAGGTTAATGTAATTAATTTTGTTATTTCCTATTTTATTATTTTCCTAATTTTAGGAGGAAAATTAGCCAAAATTATATTGCAAGCCACAGGTCCGATGTCTACCCTAGGTTCTTATTCAAATTAGCTAAAGGGACTAAAACCATTTAAACCTCTAAGTGTTGGATTATCTTATGCATGTGGGATTTTTATTTGCAGGTTAAGGATCAATGACCCAAATTCACCCACATGCATGATCAAGGGCTACTAAGCATCGTTTTTCAAACTAGCATATCTTGGGTTGCAGGTGTCAAAATATATCCCATGATACCTCGTTGGAAAGGTATCATACCGAAGAATGAAGTAGGAGAGGTCCTCAGTCCAGGAAAGTGATAGATAATGTCAAAAAACATAGAAAAATATTATACCAAGAATTTGGGGGGGAAATTGACTGGGAAAAATTAAAGCAGACATATCCAAGGCTACATGCAACAAAATCAGGCCCAAGATAGCTCGTTGAAAAGATATAAGAGAGTAGA
>SNQJ01S0093350.1:0-21316 GCA_010110895.2 Picea sitchensis
TATCTAAAAGTTACTATGAAAGAAAAACCAAATAATTTTATGAGTTACCACTTGGTCAAATGTCTATGGAAGATCTGATAAACAAATTTATGTAATTACTAAGGTTCGTAACTTGTATTTGGGAGGATAAAGTGAAAATCCAGCGGTTCCTAAGATGTTTACCACAGTTCTACTAGGACAGAATCGAATTTGATAATCCTAAGTCCTTGAGTGAAGTATTCAGGAAAGCCTGAATGTGTTACGACCAATATAAACAGCAGGAAGAATTTTCCAAGGCTTGGAAAGACAAGAAACAAGACTTAATGAAACAGCAGAAGAAGGGATACCATCCAGCTCCTTATCGGAATGCAACAAAAAGCTTTCCAAGGAAAGATTTTTACTCCAACAATCTGAACACTCAAGGAAGTGGTCAATCGGTAAATCTGGGAACTAAGATGTTTGGGGACAGTCCCCGTGAACCATTAAAATGCTGGGAATGTGGAGAACCTCATCTAAGGAGGAACTGTCCACGTTTGATTTCAGCAACCAGAACTATTGCTCACAATCTGCAAGAAGCCTCTACGATGGGAGATGTGGGCAGAATCTTGCATCAAATAAATGCAATCGTGGATGGCCGGCAAGTTGACCATCAGTCCTCTGTGGTGGAAATCGAAGGTAAAATCAATAACAATCGTATTTTTGTTTTAATTGATCCTAGAGCTACATTGATTTATATCACTCCTAGTATTGTGGAGTCAAATAAACTTAAGAAAACAAGACACGTAAAATATTGGTTGGTACAATTAGCAACAAGAACGAAAATAAATCTTGTCGATTTTATTTCTGATTATGAGTTCAGTTTAGGTGGTCAAAACATAAATACAAATCTGAACATTATACCGTTAGGGTCTTATGATGTAATTGACAGAATGGATTGGTTAGAAAAGCATAAAGCAGTGTTAGATTGTTATGAAAAATCACTTAAGTATAAAGACAAAAATGACATTGTTAGGACAGTTCAAGGGATATGAAAACCAGTCTCAGTTAGACAGATTTCAGCAATGAAATTCAAGAAATGCATGAGAAAGGGGTGTCAAGTTTATGCCATCCAAGTAACAAACCTGTTAGAAAAAGAAATTAAACCCAACTTGGAGGATTTTGTTGTTCTACATGATTTCAAAGACGTGTTTGTTGATGAAATACTTGAATTACCCCCAATGAGGGAGACAAATGTTTCTATCGACCTACTACCTGGTTCAGCTCCTATCTCTATGGCACCTTACCAAATGAGTTTGTCAGAATTAACAGAACTAAAAATTCAACTTCATGAATTACTGGACAAAGAATATATCCGACCGAGTGTTTCGCCATGGGGAACCCCAATCCTGTTTGTGAAAAAGAAAGATGGAACTCTGGGATTATGTATCGATTACAGACAATTAAAAAAAATTACAATTAAGAACAAGTACCCCTTACCTAGCATAAATGATATGTTCGATCAAGTAGGTGGGGCAAATATTTTCTTGAAATTGGATTTACGATCTGGTTACCACCAAGTTAGGATAAAAGATGAGGACATAAGTAAAACATCTTTTCGAATGAGATATGGACATCACAAATTTGTTTTCATACCTTTTGGACTCACTAACGCGCCATCCACATTTATGTGATTAATGAACAGTATTTCCAGTCAGTACTTGGACAAGTTCATGTTGGTATTTATTGACGATATTCTTGTATATTCTAAAACAAAATAAGAACACAAAGAGAACTTAAGGATAGTTCTACAAAATTTAAGGAAGGACCAACTGTATGATAAATTTGATAAGTGTGATTTTTATCAAAAGAAAATACAGTACCTAGGACATGTAATATCTACAGAAGGCATTGCAGTTGATCCTGAGAAAATAAGAGCCATCATGGAATGGTCGATACCTAAGGATGTAGCAGACATCCGGTCATTCATGGCAATCACCAGATATTACCGCAGATTTATAGAGGGATTTTCCAAAACTTCTTACCCTATCACATCATTACAAAGGAAGGGGACCAAGTTTAACTAATCACTGAAGTGTCAGGACAGTTTTAATAAGTTAAAGGAATTGTTGACAACCACACCCATTTTAAAACTAGCAGATCCAGATAAAGACTTCATCATCTGTGTAGATGCGAGTAAAGAAGGACTAGGTGGTGCCCTAACTCAAGAAGGGCACGTTATTTGTTACGAATCCCGAAAGCTAAAGGAACACAAACGAAACTATGTCACTCATGAATTAGAGTTGGCAGTTGTAATACATGCCTTAAAAATGTGGCGACACATCATGGGTAGAAAATTTCTATTACTGATGGATAACAATGACGTGAAATTTTTGTTTAGTCAGTCAGACCTTAATGCAAGGCAAGCAAGATGGCTAGCCTTCTTGAGGGAATTTGACTTTGAGGTAAGACATATCAAGGGTAAGGAAAACAAGGTATTCGATTCTTTAAGCAGAAGAATGCATGGGTTGTTCGAAATAAACATTAGCGGGGCAGAAAGTGACTTTGAGCAGAGGATAAAGGCTACAGGTAATAACAACGAAAATTACACTAAGGCAGTGGCAGAATTACAGAACACTACAGAAAATTCAGACAAAACAGATCTGAGTGTGGACAGAAATGGGTTACTACGATTTAAAAACAAAATATACATACCAAATTTGGCAGAGTTAAAGTTAACAGTTTCGGATGAAGTTCATAAGAAACTATATTCTGGTCATCCAGGATACCATAAAACGATAACAACACTAAGAAAGTTATTTTATTGGCCTAATATGAAGGGTGAAATAGAAGAATACTTAGCTAAGTGTCAATATTGTCAATAGGTAAAAGTCGAACACCAACATCCAGTTGGGTTATTACAGCCCTTACCAGTGCCGGAATGGAAATGGGAGACTATACCACTAGACTTTATTACAGGTTTGCCTAGAACTCAGAAACATAATGATTCAATTATGGTGGTAATCGATAAACTTAGTAAGTTTGCACACTTTATTCCTGTAAAGTATACTTTTAAATTTATTAACATCATTGAAATATTCATGAAAGAAATTTTTAGACTGCATGGTATTCCTAAAATGGTGATTTTGGATGGAGACGTAAAATTTATATCTTCTTTTTGGAAATAATTGTTTGCAGGGTTAAATACTAACTTGAATATCAACATGAGTTATCATCCACAAATGGATGGACAAACTGAACGAAAAAAAAATAAAATCGTAGAAGATATGCTCTGCATGTACGTAAGAACAAAACCAAGCAAGTGGGAAGACTACCTGCACTTGGTAGAATTTGCATGCAACAATGGGTACCAAACTTCGGCTAAAATGAGCCCTTTCGAGGTACTGTATGGCAGAAAGTGTATGACTCCAATTAGCTTGGATAACCCAATTGACAGACTCATGGTTGGACCAAATATGCTCCACGAAATGGAGAACACGGTAAGAAAAGTACAATAGAACTTAAAAGAGGAACAGGACAAACAGAAAAATTACGCGGACCAGAAAAGAAGACACTTGCAATTTCAAGTGGGAGACCATGTCTATTTAAAAGTCAAAGACTGGAAAATTTCACTGAAGTTAGGGAATTGTGCCAAGTTGGAACCCAGGTTTTGTGGACCTTTCGAGATCTTAGCTCGAATTAGACCCGTGGCATACCAACTTGCACTCCCTACCAATCTAAAAATTCATAATGTATTTCACTTTTCTTTGTTAAAGAATTATGTTCATGACCCTACTCATATGATCGATTGGAACTTGGTGCAGGTGGAACCAGAAGGTGAGTTCTAAGCAGAACCTTTACGCATTCTGGACAGGAGAGAAATAGCACTTCGAGACAGAGTCGTCGCCCAGGTAAAAGTGTAATGGAAGCACTTTAGTCCTCAGGAGGCCACTTGGGAGTTGGAGGGAGATTTGCAGAAATCTCATCCAATCATGTTCCAAGAAAGGAATGAACACTAAGGAAAAAAATTTATTGAAGGGGGAAAGGATGTAACATCCCCAAAAATAAATTATTTTGGTATTTGAAATTTCTTAGGAAAATTATTTTCATTTTTGGTAAATTTGAAATTGGAAACTTTTTGCCATTTATGGAAATTCCGAATTTCGAATTTAGTTAATTGTAATTGATGATTTTCACTGTTGGGAAGAGATCTGAATTGACCCGGCTAACTATTTGACTATGACACTTTTATGAAAAAAATATTTTATAATTATTGTTGAAGGACAAATGGAACAACCATGTTAAAATCAGCTGACCATGACTCCATGAGTGGGGAACATGTTGGAACTACCTCAGGACTGATTGTTACAAGTGGAAAATCAAGAATTTGTCCATTGGTATCCCCTAAAAATCAGGTATTTGGAAATCTGTGAAAATTCCGAATGGGGAAAAAGACCTAGGCAAAAATTACTTGGCATATATGGCATATGGGAGGAGGCAGGATGTTGCCTAGTATGCTGGGGGAAAAGAATTTATCTCTTGTTGTTATGAACACTATTGCGGAGTGTGAGGCAAGGAGAAGTTGTTGAAACTGAAGGACTCTTGCTGAGGAGAATTTACGAGTTAACCCTCATGGATTCATGGTCAGGCTAGGGGGATAACGGGACAAGTGATTCAGTTGTTATGGTTGGGAGGAACGTGGTTGTTCCATTTGTTATTCGGAAACCGTTCAGATATGTCATCCTACTCTATTCTCTGGCTGAATGTTATATGGTTTAATAATCTGATAGAATGCATATGTTTAATTCTGAATGGAAGTAGTTTCTATGGATGAAAATCTGATTGAATATTGTTGACTTAAGGACTAACAGAATGCCTCTAAAATTAGTTCTGAATGGATTAATTTTGTTGGCTTGTATTGTTGAGTGAATACTATTGTCATTATATTTACTAGCTAGAAGGATCTATCTGGTTAATCTTCTATAATAATAGTTATGTACATTATATTACCATTGTAATGAGATAACAACTGTAGGATGAACCCCCAGTTAATTATACTTTTGTTGTGTAAACTAGCTATGTGCGTAATAGGAATAGAACCGAATTATGTAGGTATATATGCACAGACGTTTGAATTGTTCTTCTACAATAGAAATGGTAATTATATATGTGTGTGTGTGTGTGTGTGCACATATTATATAGTGAATACATAAAATTGTTCTAACAGTTAAGTAGAAACAATTGTGCAACCAAAGTACAAATAGAATGGTCTCGTATATAAAGGAAACATTATGAATATAAGTTACAAAGACATATCTATAATTTTTCATTTGCAGATATGACTACACTGATAGCCTCATACCCCTTTTTATTATCTATTTCATAGATTCAATCAGTTGCTGATAATGACAAGGAAAATAAATGGTTCAACAGTCACAGATTGGAGTTCTGAAGTAAAATAAATAGTCTCATACAGTCACGATAACGATACTCTGAAGTCAAATAAATAGGTGAGGTAATTCTTAAACAAAGTTCAGAAAAGAAGAAACGAACGGTTCAGACTATCATTTTACAATTTTGGAATAAAACGTTACAACAATAAACAAAAATAACTAAAGTGTATACATCCAGAACCTTTCCATATTCTATGCTTAATATCTACTGTAATAAAATTCGAAGGTAAATCCACAGGAATAAATACAAACTCAATCGAATTTCATTATAAAGATCCAAAACAAACCGTAAGGGATCAAAATAGAATTATTATTCACAATGTTATTCATTCCAGAATTGTTTGAAGAATAGGTCTATTATTCAAAAGGATCTGTTCGTATTCCCATCTAAATCAATCTTTTATTTCAAATAATGATTTAGTCATGTTCAATAAATATCATTCTTTCGAACATACAATATTAAAGTTCTATCCTTATACTTTGTCGTAGAAGTAAGTGTTGGATCACTGAGAGGGGGGGTGAATCAGTAATTCGTAGAAGTAAGTGTTGGATCAACGTAGAGTAAGTGAATCAGTAATAGCGTACTATAACTCTTCTTCAAATGTTATATCAATGTAGAATTATTATCCAATAATGAGCATTAAGAAATAAACAATCACACACATACACAGACACCATTGTTTTCCTCTTGAAACCCAAATCGAGAAAACCACGGAATGCGTTTTTCTTATATGTCTTGAAGAATTACATTCATTGAAGCACTAACTTCCTTTGTCACCAAGAATCGGAAGGAGGCTCCAACCCCCTAGTTTCTCAAAGTTACAACCCTCGAGGGAAGCTCCAATCCCCACCTTCCTGGCTACAAACTCGTATGGAGGCTACAATCCCCAATGTTCTCGGTTACAACCGGAAGGTGGCTATAACCACCTATCATTTCCACATCCTGTTGCCCTAAAGTATAATTAATATGATGAAACCACTATCACACTATCATCGTGGAGATATACCGTAGTTTGCACTCAATAAATTCAACCATGGATCAACCATGCATCAACCATGCATCAACCTATACCTCAACCTCAGAATCAACTCAGACATAAACAAGTGCATCAACCATGCACCAACTGGTAATCAACATATACCATAAACAAGTGCATCCAACCATGTACCAAGTATGTACCACTCATGTGTCAACTACTCCATCAACTATGACTCATCAATATGTATCAACATCATCAACTATACACCTCATGTATGTGCCAACTCATCAACTACTTGTTCAACCATGTACTCAACATGTACCTCAACCCAAAGTCCTCATCAATTTCATCATCCAAATCTGATTTGTAGATTTTACCAGACCCGGTGTATATGATCACATTCCTTCAAACCTTCCTTTAACTTTAAAACAAGAGACTAGCATTTTCTATCACAAACTTTTCTTAGTCTCACATGCCTAGTTTTGATTATTAGTCAACAACCCTAACTTGAAGTAATCATAACTTTGAACCTTGTAATGTATAATTATCTGAAACTGATACACAATGTTAGTCGGTGTTTTTAATGCATCATGTCACTACTTGGAACCTCTCAAAAGGGAGTTATAGCAAACGACAAACTTGTTGAATTTTGGCTATTCTAGAGAGAAACCTTGTAGAGCTGCCCCACACAAAATATTTGATGAATTACTCCGAAAATGTTACACAGAATTCTACAGACTGTAACTCCAACCAACACATATGTTCTCACTAAATTTGGATATGTTGTGAATAAATTATGACGTTTTTAACCAAAACACCCGTTTTTGACTAGTTTCGTGGATCACACAAACCCTATTTTCCACGTAGTGTAAATCCTAAAACAATAAACGACCTTATACGTCAATTGTTTCATAATAGATATACTTGGTTATGTTTCCTTAATGGAATATCTATCCCACGGTCTGAATCATTACAGAAAAAACGCTATAGCGAAAATGGTGATGATCCTAAATAACATACCTTAGAAAGCACCATCAAAAGAATTTATCCTTCCTTGAATTTCGCCTTCTTTTCTTCTCACCTTCACTTATAATTATGGTTTAGATATCCTTATTACCAAGAGACATACATATATATTCAATATGCTCAAGTGTGGATTCAAATGAGAGACATTGCCTCTTACTTCTATACTCAAGTAGCTTCCTTAAAAACACCTCTTCTAGGCCTCTGGCCCACTTTCCTTATTTTAGGTTGGTCCACTTCAATTTCTCCATTACAATCATTATTGAAATAATTTATTTTGTATTCACTTTGAATTTTTTTTTTTTTTTTATTAAATTTATTTTATTATTTACCTTTAAAAATCTCTAAACCACTTTGACTACTTTGGACCTTTGGGCTCTCTAGATGACATATGAGGGTCCTCCAACTCGTAAGGCCATAACTCAAAACCGCGGAGGAGTTATGCGTTAGGACGCCACATACCACCGTGAATGGAATGACATGTACCATCCATATAGAATGAAATGACCTACCACCACCGCCACCCGTCCATTACCCAAACTCCGGGTTCCAACTTCTCACATGGCTATAACTCTCTAACCGGTGAGGGGAATTATGTGTGATGTTCCACATACCAATCGAAATGACATGACAAGAACTATACATCTAGGGATATTTCCCGGACAAATCTACACTCTTCAAATTCACTTTCCTACATCTCATTATTCCACAATTAAGCATGGGTTCTCTTACTCCACAAAGTGTCTTCCCGTGAGGGCTTTCACCATAAGGGAACCACTTTGGAGTTCATCCATATTTACTTCTTATCAACCATGACAAAATAATAATGAGTCATATTAACATCAAACAATATTGGGTCCATTACCTAAACCTTTGTGCTACGGGGCTTTCTTCAAGGGTTGACATCAATGAAAACCAACCTTAATCAACAGTAAGTTATAGAGTTAAAGGATCAACTGCCTTTAAATAAACAAAATATTCAAACACGATGATAAATTTTATCTTATCAATCCTTAGCCGCCTAGGGAACTCCTTGATAGGGGTGAGATGGAACCCGAGTACCTCTTATGCGTGTGACGAGGGTTGGCATCCACAACTTTCACATGGCCGAAATCCCTGCACGAAATTTAAAACACCATTAGTATTATTTCAACAGAGATCAGATAAGTATAACTTAAAATAAAAATGATTAGTTATAGGAAGGATTATAGAGTCGCACTTAACTTACGACTGGAATTATGGTATCCATTCCCTATTTTGTTGGGTTGAGAAAACATTCCAGACTGAAGGGGGAAGAGGAGCCCGAGAATTCCTGATGGGTACCCTCGCAATCACATGGTCCCATCATTAGCATTGTGTACCAAATCAAATAAATCAAAAGATATTCATGAAAAGAAATAAACAAATGACATTAACAGTAAATTATGAACTACATGGGTTCGTGTAGTGAGAGAAGGTCGGATACCTTTTCAAAATACAAATATTGAGTAAAACGTTGCAGGTCAATAATATCATCAAAAATCTGGTTGGCACCGACTGAAAGGAGGTTTAATTAAAGAAAATAAACACAGAGGAAACATCCTTGCTGAGTTTACCAGGCTCGAATGGCCTTGACACACACATAGACATTAAATAATTGGAATGAAAAGGATGACCCAAAATTTGATATTGATTCCAAGGCAGTGCATATTACAGAACATATCCCTATAATGAATTTATTCGATACAAGGAATTCCCAAACATCCTTTTATATATGACTATGCCAAAGGAAAATACAGAGATCTTGCTGAGGGAAATTTACAGTTGTAAGAATCATCCAGTAGTTGGGAAAATAGAGGACCCCAAGTAAAAGTTCAATACGAAATGCCCAACCAAGACTGAAACATTATTAAAAGACCTACCGAACGAAATTGTCGTAACTTGGATAGAATATAATATACAGTTTGCGGTGGGATATCTTCCCTATAGATTTGAATTATGGGCACGATTTCTTGTGAAGTTTCGCAGAGACCCAACAAAAAATAATGGTGTGGAAAAATAAATAAATGTAGGGGGCGTCTAACCCTAAGAGTAAACTCCATACCAAATCTATACCTGTGCGAATTCGTTGGAAACAAAAACAAGAGAAAAAAATGTTGAGTCCTTGTAGGAAGATTAAGATAAAGGAAATGACAGTGAAGCCACTTACCAATAGTGAGAATAGTCTAGGGAAGTTCTCCAAGTCTCCACTCCCCCTCGCCGAGAAACTAAAACGCAGAGCTAATTTTTTCAAATGACAAAAGAAAAACTACTAAAACCCTAAAGAACTCATACCATGTAGGAGTGAATGTTGATGGTATGAAGGGAGTGTCTGTCCATGTGATGGAGCAAAGTTGGCACGTCCATATTGGACGAAGGGTCAAGTGATATCCCTCATTATTCGCATATACAAGGCCTCCATTAATGGTGGTTCAGAGGCTTAGCTCTCGTATGACAATCCTTTCCTTTCACATTAAATGGGATATGAAGTAAAGGGAATTTTCCCTTTTAGTTCGACTATATGGAAATTGTTAATTCTAATTACTATCAGTCTAGTTATTAAATCGTTAGTTTAGACATTGTTTAGGATAGGTAGATTTAAACGAATTGTTAGCATAGGGTTTTATTAACCAGAAAAAAAAACAAAAAAAAAACCTTTATGCCAATTTGTAACTGGACGATCTTTACCAATCGTTAAATTACCAGGAATGATTTTCGATGATCTTGACCTTGAAAGAAAATGTCCAAAATATTATGTGTATAACCCCGACCCCAATACGTTATGTATGGTACATGAGTTTCATCGTATAGTCATTTGAGTTTAACTTTGTGCGCAAGTATAGAAGTATGTTATTAGAGGAGAGTTTAGGACCATAAGTCCTAAACCTATTATAGTTCTAAGCATAATATAATGTATAAACATATATATATGAATGTTATCATAACTTCAGAACAAAAAGGAAATGTTAGAATGTGGAGTTTTCCCACTTAGGAACTCTGTTCAATATGTGAAAAGATGGGTAGTAATGTCATTGTTGACAATCAAAACCTAAGAAGACTTATCAGAGTTTAATAGTGGAGATAAAAGGGTACTTTCTTTTATTACCATCGGTTTAAGAAATTGGAGAATTAATGTCCTTAAGAAAAAAAAAATTATGACAAATTTGAGGTACATTACACATGGCCAGCACAAGCTTGGGCCTAGTGGTTATTCCAATCTGGTGGCACGAATTGTAAGTATCAATAACTCAAATATTGTATCCAAATAATAAATTGCATATAAAAAAAAAATATTTCACCATAAAAGATAAATTGATGATCTTATGCAAAATTGCAGGCTGGTCGGTTCAACGAAGTGCCCACAGAGGAAGACTTGAGGCTTGGATTTTGTTAGCACTCTGTAAATTTTGTCCGGTTGAATAGAAAAATGACAGAGGTAATTGTTTCAACCAACTTTAAAGCTGAGGCACTAGCCTTCTCAACTCAGAGAGGGCTCTCTTGTGTCACTTGATATTTCTTTGGCAATTTGTGGCTAGATTTGGTTTATTTTGGAGGTTTTTAATAAATTTGTTGGAAAATAACGAGAGGAACACTCAGGGCTATGGAGTCAAAATTATGAAAGTGAACAAAGACAATGCATCAGCTAATAGAACTCTCTAGAGGATAAAGGAAAAATGAGGTGATGAATCTGAGTTATTCTTCAATTTAAATAGAGTGTAGGAAGATAATAAAACAAATAACTACATCAGAGAATTACCGAAATGAATTCTGAATTAGTTAAGAAGACAATCACACAGTTTAAATTGCTTAAGCCAAGAGCATCACAAGATGATTTCTAGGCCTTTAACTCTCCAATTTAAATAGTATAAAATGTAAATGAAATGGAAGGTCACAGGAAATACATACGATGAAAGGAAACAAAGCTCATATCACCACCCTTTAGAATATTTTCATAGAGACTTCAAAATCTTCTGCATTTATATTCAATTCAGATTCAGAAAATTTACAAAATAGAGTCTGATACAACCAAAAGGTGCTCTTGCACTTTTGCCAACATTAATTCATTCAAGTATCCCAGTATTTATACAATTTGATCACAATGGTTGAAACTGAAGCGTTTCATATTCTAAAACAATTTTGACTAACAGTTTCGGTATATGAAACGATTTACAATGATTAACAAAAATGCTTCAAAATTATGGAAAATTTCTCTGACTGTTCGGTTTCCTCCGCGCCATTTGTCTCGCTCTGGTATTCTGTCGGATCTACAAATTTGGTGACACCTAGGGATCACTTACTGGTTCCGGGGATATTGCACTTTGTCTTACCCAGCCGCACGATTTCCTTCCATTGTGAATCAGAGGGGATTTCGTAATCCATCATATCTTTGATCAAAATCTCCAAATCAGTGCACGTGGCGTAGGACATAATCGGCATGACAACTTTCATTGTTTTGAACTTATTCAAAATTTCAAAGTTTGTAGCCAAATACTCTACCAGACTTGGGCCTTTTAGACTTTCTTCCATAGCTTCAAATTTAGAATGGTCCATTCTACACTGAGTGAGGAGAGAATTGTAGTCTTCTTGATAGTATAATGAACCTTTGCCATCCAAAAATGATGGGAGGCCTTTGACAAACATGTGTTCAAATGCATCCTTAAACTCTTGTATGTTGTGCTCCATTTGCATAGCTCTGTTTTGGACCGATATGAACAGGTTATGCTTGGATATGATCCTCCTGGCCCAGATGATCAACACAGTCATGTCCTTTACCCCGATAGTTTGAAGATCGACAGTTGGCACAAAATTTAGCAAGTCAATAGCATTTTGGGTCCATTCTTAGGGATTCTTGGCTAATATTTCATTAACAACAGTACACCTGCTCTGAGCCATAACAACCACGTTGTTTTTGTCATTTATAAAATTCAGATAAACCCTGAATTTAGCAGCCACTGCAGCAATAGCATCCCATATCACATGTTTGGCTCCCTGTAATAGTGTTTTTCCCTTTAACCTATTTTTCATCTTGCTCACTCTCTCTTGCAAATCTTGATTATCTCTGTGGAGTTGGGTCATCTTCTCATCTTTCACTTTCATCTCTTGTTTCAAATTTTCTATGACCTCTTTGAGACCCTTTATATCCCCTGTTTTTAAGATTACCTGGGGCATAGCTTGGACCAACCCCTCAGTTCTTGATCCAGCCTCTGTATTAGCAGGTAAAATGACAGCCATGTTTGATGTTGCTCCCTGTGCTTGTGACCAATTCTCTTTCTCTTTTTCCAACTGCAACACTTTAGCTTTGTAATTGAGTTCCTCTTTTCTTAATGTTTCCTTCTCCTGTTCCAAAGCAGTCAAATCTGCTATATATGGATGATCTGTAGGGGACATCTTCATCTTTTTCTTTAGGCTTTGGATCATATTATCTTTCTCATCCAGAGAAGTATTTACCCCTTGAGGACCTTCAGATTATAAACTTTTGACCTGTGCCATCCAGGCTTTGTTGGATGCCTTTTCCTGTTTCAATTGTCCATCTAGTTTGAGTGCATGTGTTGTCAATATTGCAACCCTCGGACCTAAGCTCAGATACTCAGAATAGAGCATGTCGCTAACATTCCTATGGAACTTTACTTTGTCAAGGGCACCAATATTTTCATAGTTCATTTTTATCTCAGACACCTTATCATCATCAGACACTGCTATGTTAAACGTCTTTCTTTCCACATCCCTAACTGAGAGTAAGGAAGCCTTATACTGGGAAGTCTTCTCTACTTCAGGTAAAAGGTCTCTTATTTCACTATTGTCCAAACTTCCCTTCACAACATACTGGTTCATTAAATCTTCCTTGGACTGATAAATTTCCCTAGGTGTCTAGCTAAATATGTGTTTCCTGCTGCTAAAAACCTGTGTGCTGCTTTCATTTTGTGGCATGTTTCCTGTACCAGCTTCTTCATTCTTGGTTGCACCTTCCACAATCTCCATGCATGTTTTCCCTTTGGGCTCTTCTTCTTCCAGGTTGTCTATTTGAGAGGATGATGTGATTTTCATTTTCTTGAGAGTATCTTGTTGTCTATTGGCACCCAGGGGCTCTGAACTGCTCCTCTTATTATAGACGCTCATTTTAGGAGCTTTGAAAACCAACCTAGGGGAAGGCTTCTGTGCTGGGATCTGCTAAGAGGTTGTTTCTGTTTGTTTTGTCTGATCATGCTACAGAGTGACCTCCATATCTACACAGGTTTCTATATTGGCCAACTTATCGACTCCTTCAACATGCTCATTTTCGTAGGGGCCTTGTTTTCTCGCCAATATCCTCTTTGATATGATCTGATGCAGACCATATTTTCTCCCGTGCAATTGTGTGAACCCGAATTCACTGAGATTGGATTGGATCTGAGGCAAACAGGACTTTTTTTTTACCACAAAGGGTTCATCTATGAAAGGAAACTTTAAGTTAGAAGCCTTGTGTGCTTTCAAAAAATGCTTTGTCTCTGAGATGATCCTTTGTCTTATGAACTCCAAACAAAAGATTATGGGAGTCAGAAAGACTGGTAAAAGATAAGGTCCTTCCTGATAGCCATATACCCAGATCACAGTATATTGTATGAACAACATCCAATCTCCTATCTTTCTCTCTGGATTTGGTTGTAAAGAGATTTTCATTTCCTCTAGAACCCTTGGCAGATCTGAACCAAAAATAAGACTGTACACCCTGGACATAATCTTATTGATGAAAATAAGCATGGTGATCCTTTTACACTCAGTCGAAATAAATTTGGTCTTAGGAAATTTGGTTTTGTTAAATTCCAGAAACATTCTCAGCAAGTGTGTGTAGTATCTGAAGTGTCTCAATGAATTTAAGTTAATCAGTTGTTGATGCATATTTTCGGCAATCAATTTGTCAAAACTGACACAGACCGACTGACCAGACTCTGACATAAATAAAGTCAACAGGAAAACTAACATGACCTCTACCACAAACTTGTCATTGTCCAACCCTAAAATTTGACTTAGTAGAGAACAAGCCCACTGGACTTCGATGACCATGACGCTTACACTGGCAGGTAACAACAAACTCTCTAAATGGTGTTCAGGTTTGACAATGGTTTGCAAAAATAGGGTTTTTACTTCTGGTGGGAATTCTCTATAAATTGTGATCATATTCTCTTCCTCAAAGGGCTCTGACACTGTGGGGGAGGACTCTGGTATACTGAGGGTGTGTCGAAGTGATGGACTGTCTATTTCACATAAAACCTTTGACCCTAATTTATTCAAAATGACTCTTTCTTCCTGAGAATATTATTCCGCACACCAGCTTACAAATTCATGGAAAGGATAGACTACTTCTACGACATAAGGGGTGATGGAGGCTTGAGCCGCTTTGAGGAAAGGTATATGCGTTCCAACATTGTCTAACAAGTTCGATATGGACACAGAAACGGGGGAGATTGTTATCTCTGTGTCGAAAACATCAGAGTCCCTGACAATTAGGGCTTCTTCTCTGGAGGAGATGTCTTGTTCGTTCACCAATAAAACAATGGAATTAGTGGACATGGTGAAAAACACCTGTTAAGAGGTGAATGAAGAATGAATCAAATTCAGTTCTAAGCTTGAGTTTCAAATGGATGCTTTGCTCCAATTTCTGAACGTTTGAATGCTTCAAAATATCATAAAATAATGTCGGGGGTCCTCCTTTTATACTTTCCTATTGACATAGGGGGTTGGAGAAAATGGTTTTAGGTAGACCTCTTTTTGCCCCTATGTGTCTCTGAGGGTGCCATGCATCCACCATTTAAACCATGATAGTTTTCCCCAACCCTCCCTTGACTGATTAATATTTGTGCTACTTCAATCGTCAATATGAGTTTCAGTCATTGATCTGGATCGCCTTAAGATCTGCGGTCCACCTTGACCCAACAACTTTCGACATCGAGGATTTGACAAACCGTTTTTAGGTGGACCTCTTTTCCCCCTGATGTGTCTTTGAGGGTGTCATGCGTCCATGATTTAAACCATGACAGTTTTTCCCGACCCACCTTCGAATAGTTATCTTCCACATTGCTTCATTCTTCAATATGTTCCTTAGCCGTTGATCCAGGCTACCTCAAGATCGATGGTCCGCTGAGTCATACCTCTCGCGCCTCCACTATATTTGTCCATATGCTTCCATAAAAGACTTTATCCTTCAAACTATCGAACTTCCATAGCAATGTGGCTTTTCGCTAAATTTTCGAGACTTGGATCCTGATCCGAAAAAATGTTATGATGATAACATAGGCTCCAACTGGGGATGATATCCTCCCCGCAAGGTAGCAAAGAACTGAAGACCAAGTGCCTTCCCATTGGGCTGTTATCTATTAATGTGGTCTGAATCTATTGATATTTATTCAAAAACTTAAAATTTGCCCAGCATAGCTCAGGGCCTTCACCTCGGGCTTCAACCATGTTGCTTTTATTCCAATCTTTCATGCGTAAAGGAAAAAGTAAAACGATTATATACAATGAATGGTGGGGTGATGATTTTTTGAACAATGTGATGCTTGAGAAACCTGCCATTCACAGACCATCCTCTTGTGATTTCTCCATTACTTTCTTCTAACAAATAGGTGTTTCTCCCACGATAAACTACAATTTTAAACAGACCCAGCCATAGGTTATCAAATTTCTCACGTTTACCCTTATCTTCGTTTCTGGCATCCCATCTTAGTACCCAGTCTCCTAGTTCGAAGTCATCCGCCTTGGTACATCTGTCAAAAGCTTCTTTGATCTTGTCTTGACGTAGTTGGGCATTATTGAAGGCCTTTTCTCTGGTCTTCTATACGTTGATGAGTTCATCCTCTCTTCTCCGGTCGACATTCATTTATGCTTCTTTCTCCTGTAACAACTTCATTATCTGAAATCCCAATGTAGTAGGAAAGATATCTTATGTACCATAAACGATCTGGAAAGGAGATGTGACAACATATCTCTTTGAGGATATCCTACCAGCCCATAGTGCATGGATGAGATTTTTGTGCCACGCCTTTTTATTCTCTTGTGGCAATTTTTTGATGATTGTGACCAAGATTTTATTCGAAGACTCAGCCAACTCGTTCCCTTGAGGGTAATATGACATGGAATGACCAAGGGTAATGTTATAATCACTACAGAATTACTCCAATTTTTTAGACTTGAAGGTCATTGCGTTGTTTGTTATAATCTTGATCGGGCATCTGAATCTGGACAGGATATTGTCAGGATCCACTTAGTAAAATAATTTGTTGCAGTCAGGATCCATTTGTGTTGAGACGATGACTATGGATGTATCTCCCCTATAAAATCCAGGCCCCATTGTCTGAAAGGAGCTTCTACTGAAATGGGTTTTAACGGCAGAGACTGCAATTTTCCTTTCCCATCAAAGATTTGACATTCATGGCACTTTGAAACTTCTTTATAAACATCAGGAAAAATGCTAGGCCAATAAAAACCATCTCTCAAAATTTTGTGTACAGTTGTCTTCCAATAATGATGACCTCCACAGTCACCTTTATGGAAATCTTTGATAATTTTCTCTTCTTCCTCTTCTATCAAACAACTCAATAAAATCCCCCCAAGATCCTTCCAGTACAACAATTCATTTACTATACAAAATTTTGTTGTCTTCAGTTTCAAGAATCTGGATTTTGTTTTGCTGTACTCAGGAGGAGCTTGCAAATTATTCAACACAAAGATGATATCTGCATACCATGTAGAGTCAATAAATTTCTGAGATATTTGTGGAGTCACCCCTTATTCCTTTGTTGTATTTTCTGACAAATCTGCAGTGAAGTTTATTCCCAAGAGTTTGCAGTTTGTTTGTGCCATCATTCTAGCAAGTCCCTGTCCTTTGATCAAATTCATGGGCTTGATTTCAAGATCATATTCTAACAGAACTGCAATCCATTTTCCCCTCTTTCCTTCAGGATCGGGCTGTGTCAATTCACTGAGTTGTTGGGAACATAAGTAGTGGTATGTGAATGTAGAATGTAAGCCCTGAATTCTTTCAACGCCTTGAACAAAGCATACGCTTGCTTCTCCATGATTTCATATTTCAAAGGAGCATCTCTCAATGTCTTATTGTAGTATGCTATGGGCTTCTCAAAATTGTGGTCATCCTTATGGAGTAATACACCTGCAATTGTGTGTTCTAAGGAAAAAGAGAATAGTATGAAGTCTTTCTCAAAATTTGGACTAGCCAGTACAAGAGCCTTTGTCAATGCTACCTTAATGTCTTCAAAAGATTTTCTAGCCTCAGGAATCCACTTGATTTCATTTCCCTTCTTTAGTCTGTTGGTGATATGCTTTATGATTTCAGCTAAATTAGGAATGAATCTCCTCAAAAAATGCACTTTGCCCAGGAAGGATTGTACTTCCTTTTTTCCTCTAGGTATGCTAATTTTCAAGATCCCCTCAACTCTGTTAGGGTCTACCTTTATCCCTTCCTTTGAAATAATGTGTCCTAAGAGCTTTCCTTCTTCCATGGAAAAGTTTGACTTTTTTGGATTCAAGGATATACCAAACTTCCTGCACTTTTCAAATGCCCTCCTGAGATTCTTGATATATTCTTCATCTGAGGCAGAATACACAGTAATGTCATCGAGGTATATAATGATAAATTTGTCTTTTTCATCAGAAAAATCTATGTCCATATCTCTTTGAACCTACATTCATAAGTCCAAATGGCATTTTCGCGTACATGAAATTTCCCCATGGTGTGGTGAATGTTGTCTTTTCTTGATCATAAGGGTGTACCATGATTTGGTTATATCCCGAGAAACCATCTAACATTGACATCCTTTGAGAGCCCACCACATTTTGTCAAATATGATCCATTTTGGGCAATGGGTAGTTATGTTTAAGAGATACCTTATTCAGGTTCCTGAAGTCCACACACAATCTGATCTCTCCACTCTTTTTTCTAACTGGCACCAGATTTGCTACCCATTTGGAAAATCTTAAGGACACTATGATTTTTGCTTCAAATAGTTTTTTTTACTTATTTCTCTATCAATGGTAACAACAGAGAGTTTATTCTTCTTAATTTTTGTTTGAATGGCTTGTGATCCTCCTTTATTGGGATAACATGTTGGATTATACTAGTATCATAAACTTTCAGCTCATCATAGCTCCAAGCAAAGACATCATGGAATTCCTTCATTAATTTTACATACCTTTCTTTGACTTCAGGGATGAGATTTCTGGACATCTTAATGATATTTGGATCTTCTGGAGTCCCAATATTACAATCTTCCACATCTCCTTCATTTACTGTAATCTTTGGACTTCTGGCCACGTCGTTATTATCAAATATTTTTTCTAATGGTACTAAGCCTTTGGGGATGATGTTGCTTTTCAGCTGTACAATATCTCTGCCAACAATCTGATTGTCAAAATATCCTTCTTTTGTGAAAGCAGTTTCATCCACCTCATCATCGCAGTATTCATTGTCAATGTTTAAATTCTCAAACTCATTTTCCATCTTTGGGAAGTTTTCTATCTATTTGTCGTTATCGAAGACTTACTAGTGATTCATATTGTCTGGTACTGTTGTCCTGTACTTGACTTCAACCTTGTAGATTTTTTCAAGGAAAATTGGGACTTTGAACACTGCTACTGAAGTAGCTAAGGCATCAACAACCTGATTTTGTTCTCTTGGAATTGTTGAAAGATTGCATTCTAAAAATTTCTCAAGGAGGTCTAGTACCAGGTTTTTGTAAGCCCTTAGTCTAGGATTTCTTTCTTGGTAGATGACTTTGATATGATTTATGATAAACTCAGAGTCTCCAAGTACAACAATTCTTTTGGCACCCAATTCTTCCAAAACCATCAACCCCAATATTAACGCTTCATACTCGGCCATATTATTGGTGCATTCGAAAACAAGTTTGTAAGAGAATAATTTTGCATCTCATTTGAGATGATTTATCCATATGCCAGCTCCAACTCCTTCTTTGCATGCAGCGCCATCAAAATTCATTTTCCATATCTGATCCTCTGCATCACCCTATTGTTCTGAAATTTCCTCTATCTATTGTTCAAGCACACCTTTGTCAGCCAGGACAAATTCTGCTTCTTCTTCTCCAGAGCACAGGTCATTGAAGAAAATGGAGGACCCCAACTCAGTACTCACTGATTCAATAGGATGATTGGTAGGTTTTGATTTGTTGCTGACCATATATTTAAGCAAAACCTCCCTGTATAATCTTTTGTCTTGACCAAAGACAGGAATAGTGTCATATGACATGTCCATTTGGAGGGTTCCTTTTAGTTTTGCAACCTGTGACCTAGACAACAACATGCCAAATTTTGGAGGGATATCAGCGACCACTGCGTCCATCACCATATTCTTCGCTGGGATTTGTGCCAGAGAAACCACCATATCTTTGATCATGCCCAGGAAGTTCTTGTGACATCAATACCTAATTGGTCCATGACCATTTTGGGCATCAGGTTGTGAGATTCTCCAGAGTCCAGCTTAGCATTGTGTAGAGTCATGTCATGGATTTTCAGGCTGACATAAAAAGGAGCGACTTCTTCATTTTCACTGCTTTCTTCTACTCTTGGCCCAAATAGGATGGTTGTGTGATCATATTGTATGTTCAGGGTATCAGAAGTTTGTCCCATTTCAAGCATCTTGATGATTTGATTTTTGTATTCGCTATTCCTAATCAATTCATTAAATGGTACCGAATTTTTTATGTTAACCATCTCACTTTCGAAATCCAAAGAGGAAGAAGTTTTTTCTACCTCTTTGGTGACCATTTCTTTTCTTGTCAATATTTTCTTTTGAGGTTCTTCTTTTTGCTTCCCCTTTTCCACAGTGTCCTTTGTAGCATAATATTTCACAGTGGAGTCCTTTGCAGCTGAATCCTTTCCAGTGGAATCTTTTTTGGGCTAACTAGAAGAAGGTATATTATTCTGAGCTTCTTTGGTGGGATTCCCCTTTGGAAGATTACACTTTGGAGGGTTTGGAGGTACTTTTTGATTTCAGAGGTTATATTGCCTTTGGAATTGCATGATGGTGTTTTGCAATCCGGTATCATAATATTCTCTTTCTATTGATACCCTTTCCTCTTCATCTTGCAGAAAAATCTCACTTGCATCCATGAACTGGTCGTGTTCTTCTTTGGTCAAAAATACCTCAGTTTCTTTATCATCACAACAATTCATGTTGTCTTCAAAATATCCATCATAATCTTCATTCACATAATTATTTTGAAAAGGAGGCCTTATCTTTTGTTCCCCCTGATTTCCTTGGTTCCCATGATTTTCCTGATTTCCCTAATTTGCCTGATTTCCATGATTTGCTTGATCTGCTTGAGCTACCTGATTTCCCTGGTTTCTTTTCTCTCTTTGTCTAATCTATGGAATGGCTAGTCTTCTCGGATTTTTGGGTGGACCATCAGCATGTTCTCTAGGGTTAGGCCTATTTCCCAGGGCCATTCTCTCCATCATTCTCTCCATGTTTCTCATCATTGCCTCAAACCTCTCTTTTGATGTTTGTGATGTCGAAGTTTGTGCTTTATATTGAATTTTGTTCATGTCTCTGCCAGAATTAGCTTTCATATTTCCTAAATCCATTAGGTTCACTTCGAATTCCATGGCATCTATCATCATATCATCTAATGTGGTAGATCTTCGTTCCCTTAATAATAAAGAAAAATCACTTTCAATAGAATCATCATATCTGAGCTGAGCAGACCTAGGAGGGGGTTTCACCTCAGCAGGAATCGCATTATAGACCTTCATGAATCTGGTGGAAAACTCCTACACTATTTCATCAGGTGATCTTTTCATGTTATTATACTGGGTCAACAACTAAAGATGATTTTTCTTATCTCCCCATTTTGCAAGGAAGTTGGTCTCAAAGGCATC
>SNQJ01S0093350.1:21366-32342 GCA_010110895.2 Picea sitchensis
ATGTATAAACATATATATATGAATGTTATCATAACTTCAGAACAAAAAGGAAATGTTAGAATGTGGAGTTTTCCCACTTAGGAACTCTGTTCAATATGTGAAAAGATGGGTAGTAATGTCATTGTTGACAATCAAAACCTAAGCAGACTTATCAAAGTTTAATAGTGGAGATAAAAGGGTACTTTCTTTTATTACCATCGGTTTAAGAAATTGGAGAATTAATGTCCTTAAGAAAAAAAAAATTATGACAAATTTGAGGTACATTACACATGGCCAGCGCAAGCTTGGGCCTGGTGGTTATTCCAATCTGGTGGCACGAATTGTAAGTATCAATAACTCAAATATTGTATCCAAATAATAAATTGCATATAAAAAAAAATTATTTCACCATAAAAGATAAATTGATGATCTTATGCAAAATTGCAGGCTGGTCGGTTCAACGAAGTGCCCACAGAGGAAGACTTGAGGCTTGGCTTTTGTTAGCACTCTGTAAATTTTGTCCGGTTGAATAGAAAAATGACAGAGGTAATTGTTTCAACCAACTTTAGAGCTAAGGCACCAGCCTTCTCAACTCAGAGAGGGCTCTCTTGTGTCACTTGATATTTCTTTGGCAATCTGTGGCTAGATTTGGTTTATTTTGGAGGTTTTTAATAAATTTGCTGGAAAATAACGAGAGGAACACTCAGGGCTATGGAGTCAAAATTCTGAAAGTGAACAAAGACAATGCATCAACTAATAGAACTCTCCAGAGGATAAAGGACAAATGAGGTGATGAATCTGAGTTATTCTTAAATTTAAATAGAGTGTAGGAAGATAAGAAAACAAATAACTACATCAGAGAATTACCGAAATGAATTCTGAATTAGTTAAGAAGACAATCACACAGTTTAAATTGCTTAAGCCAAGAGCATCACAAGATGATTTATGGGCCTTTAACTCTCCAATTTAAATAGTATAAAATGTAAATGAAATGGAAGGTCACAGGAAATACATACGATGAAAGGAAACAAAGCTCATATCACCACCCTTTAGAATCTTTTCATAGAGACTTCAAAATCTTCTGCATTTATATTCAATTCAGATTCAGAAAATTTACAAAATAGAGTCTGATACAACCAAAAGGTGCTCTTGCACTTTTGCCAACATTAATTCATTCAAGTATCCCAGTATTTATACAATTTGATCACAATGGTTGAAACTGAAGCGTTTCATATTCTAAAACAATTTTGACTAACAGTTTCGGTATATGAAACGATTTACAATGATTAACAAAAATGCTTCAAAATTATGGAAAATTTCTCTGACTGTTCGGTTTCCTCCGCGCCATTTGTCTCGCTCTGGTATTCTGTCGGATCTACAAATTTGGTGACACCTAGGGATCACTTACTGGTTCCGGGGATATTGCACTTTGTCTTACCCAGCCGCACGATTTCCTTCCATTGTGAATCAGAGGGGATTTCGTAATCCATCATATCTTTGATCAAAATCTCCAAATCAGTGCACGTGGCGTAGGACATAATCGGCATGACAACTTTCATTGTTTTGAACTTATTCAAAATTTCAAAGTTTGTAGCCAAATACTCTACCAGACTTGGGCCTTTTAGACTTTCTTCCATAGCTTCAAATTTAGAATGGTCCATTCTACACTGAGTGAGGAGAGAATTGTAGTCTTCTTGATAGTATAATGAACCTTTGCCATCCAAAAATGATGGGAGGCCTTTGACAAACATGTGTTCAAATGCATCCTTAAACTCTTGTATGTTGTGCTCCATTTGCATAGCTCTGTTTTGGACCGATATGAACAGGTTATGCTTGGATATGATCCTCCTGGCCCAGATGATCAACACAGTCATGTCCTTTACCCCGATAGTTTGAAGATCGACAGTTGGCACAAAATTTAGCAAGTCAATAGCATTTTGGGTCCATTCTTAGGGATTCTTGGCTAATATTTCATTAACAACAGTACACCTGCTCTGAGCCATAACAACCACGTTGTTTTTGTCATTTATAAAATTCAGATAAACCCTGAATTTAGCAGCCACTGCAGCAATAGCATCCCATATCACATGTTTGGCTCCCTGTAATAGTGTTTTTCCCTTTAACCTATTTTTCATCTTGCTCACTCTCTCTTGCAAATCTTGATTATCTCTGTGGAGTTGGGTCATCTTCTCATCTTTCACTTTCATCTCTTGTTTCAAATTTTCTATGACCTCTTTGAGACCCTTTATATCCCCTGTTTTTAAGATTACCTGGGGCATAGCTTGGACCAACCCCTCAGTTCTTGATCCAGCCTCTGTATTAGCAGGTAAAATGACAGCCATGTTTGATGTTGCTCCCTGTGCTTGTGACCAATTCTCTTTCTCTTTTTCCAACTGCAACACTTTAGCTTTGTAATTGAGTTCCTCTTTTCTTAATGTTTCCTTCTCCTGTTCCAAAGCAGTCAAATCTGCTATATATGGATGATCTGTAGGGGACATCTTCATCTTTTTCTTTAGGCTTTGGATCATATTATCTTTCTCATCCAGAGAAGTATTTACCCCTTGAGGACCTTCAGATTATAAACTTTTGACCTGTGCCATCCAGGCTTTGTTGGATGCCTTTTCCTGTTTCAATTGTCCATCTAGTTTGAGTGCATGTGTTGTCAATATTGCAACCCTCGGACCTAAGCTCAGATACTCAGAATAGAGCATGTCGCTAACATTCCTATGGAACTTTACTTTGTCAAGGGCACCAATATTTTCATAGTTCATTTTTATCTCAGACACCTTATCATCATCAGACACTGCTATGTTAAACGTCTTTCTTTCCACATCCCTAACTGAGAGTAAGGAAGCCTTATACTGGGAAGTCTTCTCTACTTCAGGTAAAAGGTCTCTTATTTCACTATTGTCCAAACTTCCCTTCACAACATACTGGTTCATTAAATCTTCCTTGGACTGATAAATTTCCCTAGGTGTCTAGCTAAATATGTGTTTCCTGCTGCTAAAAACCTGTGTGCTGCTTTCATTTTGTGGCATGTTTCCTGTACCAGCTTCTTCATTCTTGGTTGCACCTTCCACAATCTCCATGCATGTTTTCCCTTTGGGCTCTTCTTCTTCCAGGTTGTCTATTTGAGAGGATGATGTGATTTTCATTTTCTTGAGAGTATCTTGTTGTCTATTGGCACCCAGGGGCTCTGAACTGCTCCTCTTATTATAGACGCTCATTTTAGGAGCTTTGAAAACCAACCTAGGGGAAGGCTTCTGTGCTGGGATCTGCTAAGAGGTTGTTTCTGTTTGTTTTGTCTGATCATGCTACAGAGTGACCTCCATATCTACACAGGTTTCTATATTGGCCAACTTATCGACTCCTTCAACATGCTCATTTTCGTAGGGGCCTTGTTTTCTCGCCAATATCCTCTTTGATATGATCTGATGCAGACCATATTTTCTCCCGTGCAATTGTGTGAACCCGAATTCACTGAGATTGGATTGGATCTGAGGCAAACAGGACTTTTTTTTTACCACAAAGGGTTCATCTATGAAAGGAAACTTTAAGTTAGAAGCCTTGTGTGCTTTCAAAAAATGCTTTGTCTCTGAGATGATCCTTTGTCTTATGAACTCCAAACAAAAGATTATGGGAGTCAGAAAGACTGGTAAAAGATAAGGTCCTTCCTGATAGCCATATACCCAGATCACAGTATATTGTATGAACAACATCCAATCTCCTATCTTTCTCTCTGGATTTGGTTGTAAAGAGATTTTCATTTCCTCTAGAACCCTTGGCAGATCTGAACCAAAAATAAGACTGTACACCCTGGACATAATCTTATTGATGAAAATAAGCATGGTGATCCTTTTACACTCAGTCGAAATAAATTTGGTCTTAGGAAATTTGGTTTTGTTAAATTCCAGAAACATTCTCAGCAAGTGTGTGTAGTATCTGAAGTGTCTCAATGAATTTAAGTTAATCAGTTGTTGATGCATATTTTCGGCAATCAATTTGTCAAAACTGACACAGACCGACTGACCAGACTCTGACATAAATAAAGTCAACAGGAAAACTAACATGACCTCTACCACAAACTTGTCATTGTCCAACCCTAAAATTTGACTTAGTAGAGAACAAGCCCACTGGACTTCGATGACCATGACGCTTACACTGGCAGGTAACAACAAACTCTCTAAATGGTGTTCAGGTTTGACAATGGTTTGCAAAAATAGGGTTTTTACTTCTGGTGGGAATTCTCTATAAATTGTGATCATATTCTCTTCCTCAAAGGGCTCTGACACTGTGGGGGAGGACTCTGGTATACTGAGGGTGTGTCGAAGTGATGGACTGTCTATTTCACATAAAACCTTTGACCCTAATTTATTCAAAATGACTCTTTCTTCCTGAGAATATTATTCCGCACACCAGCTTACAAATTCATGGAAAGGATAGACTACTTCTACGACATAAGGGGTGATGGAGGCTTGAGCCGCTTTGAGGAAAGGTATATGCGTTCCAACATTGTCTAACAAGTTCGATATGGACACAGAAACGGGGGAGATTGTTATCTCTGTGTCGAAAACATCAGAGTCCCTGACAATTAGGGCTTCTTCTCTGGAGGAGATGTCTTGTTCGTTCACCAATAAAACAATGGAATTAGTGGACATGGTGAAAAACACCTGTTAAGAGGTGAATGAAGAATGAATCAAATTCAGTTCTAAGCTTGAGTTTCAAATGGATGCTTTGCTCCAATTTCTGAACGTTTGAATGCTTCAAAATATCATAAAATAATGTCGGGGGTCCTCCTTTTATACTTTCCTATTGACATAGGGGGTTGGAGAAAATGGTTTTAGGTAGACCTCTTTTTGCCCCTATGTGTCTCTGAGGGTGCCATGCATCCACCATTTAAACCATGATAGTTTTCCCCAACCCTCCCTTGACTGATTAATATTTGTGCTACTTCAATCGTCAATATGAGTTTCAGTCATTGATCTGGATCGCCTTAAGATCTGCGGTCCACCTTGACCCAACAACTTTCGACATCGAGGATTTGACAAACCGTTTTTAGGTGGACCTCTTTTCCCCCTGATGTGTCTTTGAGGGTGTCATGCGTCCATGATTTAAACCATGACAGTTTTTCCCGACCCACCTTCGAATAGTTATCTTCCACATTGCTTCATTCTTCAATATGTTCCTTAGCCGTTGATCCAGGCTACCTCAAGATCGATGGTCCGCTGAGTCATACCTCTCGCGCCTCCACTATATTTGTCCATATGCTTCCATAAAAGACTTTATCCTTCAAACTATCGAACTTCCATAGCAATGTGGCTTTTCGCTAAATTTTCGAGACTTGGATCCTGATCCGAAAAAATGTTATGATGATAACATAGGCTCCAACTGGGGATGATATCCTCCCCGCAAGGTAGCAAAGAACTGAAGACCAAGTGCCTTCCCATTGGGCTGTTATCTATTAATGTGGTCTGAATCTATTGATATTTATTCAAAAACTTAAAATTTGCCCAGCATAGCTCAGGGCCTTCACCTCGGGCTTCAACCATGTTGCTTTTATTCCAATCTTTCATGCGTAAAGGAAAAAGTAAAACGATTATATACAATGAATGGTGGGGTGATGATTTTTTGAACAATGTGATGCTTGAGAAACCTGCCATTCACAGACCATCCTCTTGTGATTTCTCCATTACTTTCTTCTAACAAATAGGTGTTTCTCCCACGATAAACTACAATTTTAAACAGACCCAGCCATAGGTTATCAAATTTCTCACGTTTACCCTTATCTTCGTTTCTGGCATCCCATCTTAGTACCCAGTCTCCTAGTTCGAAGTCATCCGCCTTGGTACATCTGTCAAAAGCTTCTTTGATCTTGTCTTGACGTAGTTGGGCATTATTGAAGGCCTTTTCTCTGGTCTTCTATACGTTGATGAGTTCATCCTCTCTTCTCCGGTCGACATTCATTTATGCTTCTTTCTCCTGTAACAACTTCATTATCTGAAATCCCAATGTAGTAGGAAAGATATCTTATGTACCATAAACGATCTGGAAAGGAGATGTGACAACATATCTCTTTGAGGATATCCTACCAGCCCATAGTGCATGGATGAGATTTTTGTGCCACGCCTTTTTATTCTCTTGTGGCAATTTTTTGATGATTGTGACCAAGATTTTATTCGAAGACTCAGCCAACTCGTTCCCTTGAGGGTAATATGACATGGAATGACCAAGGGTAATGTTATAATCACTACAGAATTACTCCAATTTTTTAGACTTGAAGGTCATTGCGTTGTTTGTTATAATCTTGATCGGGCATCTGAATCTGGACAGGATATTGTCAGGATCCACTTAGTAAAATAATTTGTTGCAGTCAGGATCCATTTGTGTTGAGACGATGACTATGGATGTATCTCCCCTATAAAATCCAGGCCCCATTGTCTGAAAGGAGCTTCTACTGAAATGGGTTTTAACGGCAGAGACTGCAATTTTCCTTTCCCATCAAAGATTTGACATTCATGGCACTTTGAAACTTCTTTATAAACATCAGGAAAAATGCTAGGCCAATAAAAACCATCTCTCAAAATTTTGTGTACAGTTGTCTTCCAATAATGATGACCTCCACAGTCACCTTTATGGAAATCTTTGATAATTTTCTCTTCTTCCTCTTCTATCAAACAACTCAATAAAATCCCCCCAAGATCCTTCCAGTACAACAATTCATTTACTATACAAAATTTTGTTGTCTTCAGTTTCAAGAATCTGGATTTTGTTTTGCTGTACTCAGGAGGAGCTTGCAAATTATTCAACACAAAGATGATATCTGCATACCATGTAGAGTCAATAAATTTCTGAGATATTTGTGGAGTCACCCCTTATTCCTTTGTTGTATTTTCTGACAAATCTGCAGTGAAGTTTATTCCCAAGAGTTTGCAGTTTGTTTGTGCCATCATTCTAGCAAGTCCCTGTCCTTTGATCAAATTCATGGGCTTGATTTCAAGATCATATTCTAACAGAACTGCAATCCATTTTCCCCTCTTTCCTTCAGGATCGGGCTGTGTCAATTCACTGAGTTGTTGGGAACATAAGTAGTGGTATGTGAATGTAGAATGTAAGCCCTGAATTCTTTCAACGCCTTGAACAAAGCATACGCTTGCTTCTCCATGATTTCATATTTCAAAGGAGCATCTCTCAATGTCTTATTGTAGTATGCTATGGGCTTCTCAAAATTGTGGTCATCCTTATGGAGTAATACACCTGCAATTGTGTGTTCTAAGGAAAAAGAGAATAGTATGAAGTCTTTCTCAAAATTTGGACTAGCCAGTACAAGAGCCTTTGTCAATGCTACCTTAATGTCTTCAAAAGATTTTCTAGCCTCAGGAATCCACTTGATTTCATTTCCCTTCTTTAGTCTGTTGGTGATATGCTTTATGATTTCAGCTAAATTAGGAATGAATCTCCTCAAAAAATGCACTTTGCCCAGGAAGGATTGTACTTCCTTTTTTCCTCTAGGTATGCTAATTTTCAAGATCCCCTCAACTCTGTTAGGGTCTACCTTTATCCCTTCCTTTGAAATAATGTGTCCTAAGAGCTTTCCTTCTTCCATGGAAAAGTTTGACTTTTTTGGATTCAAGGATATACCAAACTTCCTGCACTTTTCAAATGCCCTCCTGAGATTCTTGATATATTCTTCATCTGAGGCAGAATACACAGTAATGTCATCGAGGTATATAATGATAAATTTGTCTTTTTCATCAGAAAAATCTATGTCCATATCTCTTTGAACCTACATTCATAAGTCCAAATGGCATTTTCGCGTACATGAAATTTCCCCATGGTGTGGTGAATGTTGTCTTTTCTTGATCATAAGGGTGTACCATGATTTGGTTATATCCCGAGAAACCATCTAACATTGACATCCTTTGAGAGCCCACCACATTTTGTCAAATATGATCCATTTTGGGCAATGGGTAGTTATGTTTAAGAGATACCTTATTCAGGTTCCTGAAGTCCACACACAATCTGATCTCTCCACTCTTTTTTCTAACTGGCACCAGATTTGCTACCCATTTGGAAAATCTTAAGGACACTATGATTTTTGCTTCAAATAGTTTTTTTTACTTATTTCTCTATCAATGGTAACAACAGAGAGTTTATTCTTCTTAATTTTTGTTTGAATGGCTTGTGATCCTCCTTTATTGGGATAACATGTTGGATTATACTAGTATCATAAACTTTCAGCTCATCATAGCTCCAAGCAAAGACATCATGGAATTCCTTCATTAATTTTACATACCTTTCTTTGACTTCAGGGATGAGATTTCTGGACATCTTAATGATATTTGGATCTTCTGGAGTCCCAATATTACAATCTTCCACATCTCCTTCATTTACTGTAATCTTTGGACTTCTGGCCACGTCGTTATTATCAAATATTTTTTCTAATGGTACTAAGCCTTTGGGGATGATGTTGCTTTTCAGCTGTACAATATCTCTGCCAACAATCTGATTGTCAAAATATCCTTCTTTTGTGAAAGCAGTTTCATCCACCTCATCATCGCAGTATTCATTGTCAATGTTTAAATTCTCAAACTCATTTTCCATCTTTGGGAAGTTTTCTATCTATTTGTCGTTATCGAAGACTTACTAGTGATTCATATTGTCTGGTACTGTTGTCCTGTACTTGACTTCAACCTTGTAGATTTTTTCAAGGAAAATTGGGACTTTGAACACTGCTACTGAAGTAGCTAAGGCATCAACAACCTGATTTTGTTCTCTTGGAATTGTTGAAAGATTGCATTCTAAAAATTTCTCAAGGAGGTCTAGTACCAGGTTTTTGTAAGCCCTTAGTCTAGGATTTCTTTCTTGGTAGATGACTTTGATATGATTTATGATAAACTCAGAGTCTCCAAGTACAACAATTCTTTTGGCACCCAATTCTTCCAAAACCATCAACCCCAATATTAACGCTTCATACTCGGCCATATTATTGGTGCATTCGAAAACAAGTTTGTAAGAGAATAATTTTGCATCTCATTTGAGATGATTTATCCATATGCCAGCTCCAACTCCTTCTTTGCATGCAGCGCCATCAAAATTCATTTTCCATATCTGATCCTCTGCATCACCCTATTGTTCTGAAATTTCCTCTATCTATTGTTCAAGCACACCTTTGTCAGCCAGGACAAATTCTGCTTCTTCTTCTCCAGAGCACAGGTCATTGAAGAAAATGGAGGACCCCAACTCAGTACTCACTGATTCAATAGGATGATTGGTAGGTTTTGATTTGTTGCTGACCATATATTTAAGCAAAACCTCCCTGTATAATCTTTTGTCTTGACCAAAGACAGGAATAGTGTCATATGACATGTCCATTTGGAGGGTTCCTTTTAGTTTTGCAACCTGTGACCTAGACAACAACATGCCAAATTTTGGAGGGATATCAGCGACCACTGCGTCCATCACCATATTCTTCGCTGGGATTTGTGCCAGAGAAACCACCATATCTTTGATCATGCCCAGGAAGTTCTTGTGACATCAATACCTAATTGGTCCATGACCATTTTGGGCATCAGGTTGTGAGATTCTCCAGAGTCCAGCTTAGCATTGTGTAGAGTCATGTCATGGATTTTCAGGCTGACATAAAAAGGAGCGACTTCTTCATTTTCACTGCTTTCTTCTACTCTTGGCCCAAATAGGATGGTTGTGTGATCATATTGTATGTTCAGGGTATCAGAAGTTTGTCCCATTTCAAGCATCTTGATGATTTGATTTTTGTATTCGCTATTCCTAATCAATTCATTAAATGGTACCGAATTTTTTATGTTAACCATCTCACTTTCGAAATCCAAAGAGGAAGAAGTTTTTTCTACCTCTTTGGTGACCATTTCTTTTCTTGTCAATATTTTCTTTTGAGGTTCTTCTTTTTGCTTCCCCTTTTCCACAGTGTCCTTTGTAGCATAATATTTCACAGTGGAGTCCTTTGCAGCTGAATCCTTTCCAGTGGAATCTTTTTTGGGCTAACTAGAAGAAGGTATATTATTCTGAGCTTCTTTGGTGGGATTCCCCTTTGGAAGATTACACTTTGGAGGGTTTGGAGGTACTTTTTGATTTCAGAGGTTATATTGCCTTTGGAATTGCATGATGGTGTTTTGCAATCCGGTATCATAATATTCTCTTTCTATTGATACCCTTTCCTCTTCATCTTGCAGAAAAATCTCACTTGCATCCATGAACTGGTCGTGTTCTTCTTTGGTCAAAAATACCTCAGTTTCTTTATCATCACAACAATTCATGTTGTCTTCAAAATATCCATCATAATCTTCATTCACATAATTATTTTGAAAAGGAGGCCTTATCTTTTGTTCCCCCTGATTTCCTTGGTTCCCATGATTTTCCTGATTTCCCTAATTTGCCTGATTTCCATGATTTGCTTGATCTGCTTGAGCTACCTGATTTCCCTGGTTTCTTTTCTCTCTTTGTCTAATCTATGGAATGGCTAGTCTTCTCGGATTTTTGGGTGGACCATCAGCATGTTCTCTAGGGTTAGGCCTATTTCCCAGGGCCATTCTCTCCATCATTCTCTCCATGTTTCTCATCATTGCCTCAAACCTCTCTTTTGATGTTTGTGATGTCGAAGTTTGTGCTTTATATTGAATTTTGTTCATGTCTCTGCCAGAATTAGCTTTCATATTTCCTAAATCCATTAGGTTCACTTCGAATTCCATGGCATCTATCATCATATCATCTAATGTGGTAGATCTTCGTTCCCTTAATAATAAAGAAAAATCACTTTCAATAGAATCATCATATCTGAGCTGAGCAGACCTAGGAGGGGGTTTCACCTCAGCAGGAATCGCATTATAGACCTTCATGAATCTGGTGGAAAACTCCTACACTATTTCATCAGGTGATCTTTTCATGTTATTATACTGGGTCAACAACTAAAGATGATTTTTCTTATCTCCCCATTTTGCAAGGAAGTTGGTCTCAAAGGCATC
>SNQJ01S0093351.1:2082-32270 GCA_010110895.2 Picea sitchensis
TGAGGGGATGTGCAGAAAAAAGAGACCACAATGGTGGTGGAAGGCACCTGAAAAGGTGGCATTAACTTCCACCGAGAATTAAACACCATATTTGGACTCCACTGGCCCGGAGAACCAAAAGCAGCTCGCTGACCCTGAAATTCAATGCCTCACAGACTAGTAGGCGGATGGCTTGATGAGGGATGGGATGGTGAACCACCCATCCGTAGAGCCATCAGGTATGATTGACGCGAGGGTAATCGTGCCACACACAACCTCATGAGAGGATAAGGCATATGGCAGAGGCGATTGAAAGGGTAGATGTGAGGGGAACTCTGGCATTATGTAGAGTGGGTGATAACAGAGAGGAAGGATTGCAACCTTCGCTCCTGGTCACTGGTGGACAGAGAGACGCAGTCTCAGAGCATCGTGGTCTCAGCTCAGGGGTGGCTAGTGGTAAATCCACTGGGATTCGCTACGCCTATGGTTGGGTGGAAATTAGCACCCCTCTTAGCAGTTGCACCCATTTCTGAAGTCACCTCTGATAAGTGTTTTGTTTACATATTGTCTCTTAAAAAATCATAGAATGATACATATATGTAAATGCTCATAGACCTGTGAAATTGTAAATGATTTCTATGTAAGAATGTTTGTGTAGTGTTTTGATAATATTTAATAGGCATATGCTTATAATAGAGGAATCCATGCATGACTTACGTTGATAAACTGAATCTAATTATGCCTAGGTTGACCGATGTTAGGCTTCCAGCTCGTTCTCGGGAAATTGTTTTCCTTCACCCATCTCCAGGAAATCCCAGAATAGATCTCTTGAAGAGACTTCCTCCTTGGAAAGGATTACCCATAACCTAGAATATGAACTTGAAGGTGCAAGTCTTAATAAACCTGTACGAGGGGGAACGATCCTCTTAAAAACCCGAGATGGAAGCTTAAGGAAGGGAATATTGAATCTGTGGATGAGAGTCTGTCGGGAAATCCACAGTTTCTCCACGACCGTTATATTTGCAGGAGAAGGTAGGGTGTTAAAGGCCTTACCACTTGATTTTTCTTGCGTCTTCATGGGTAGTGAAGAGTCTAGGGCCGTAGATCCCCATGCTCCATGAGAACATCCGGACCGCTGATTTCCCTATCCACAAAGTTGTGGAAGAGTGAATAAAGTGGCATCAGGACCATTGGATCTCACTGAGGTGCGAGGAGGTTACGGCCACATCAGAGTCCAAGTTCAAAAGGCTGGTGAACCGTTGGATCAGTAGCTGAACTCCCGCTAACCGTTAGATCTGGCAGGAGTTACACTGGGGCTGAGTCCTAGTGAATAGAGGAGCGTCCCTAAAAAGTCATCGGGATATTGAAGTTATCGGGGATTTCGAAGGAAAGAAACCCTTGCAGTTGGGAATCGCGATACGCGAAATCCCGATAGGGGAGTTGTGTGGCCCACAATTGAGGCTATTGGAGGACAGGTGCCAGGAATCTGGCGAGAGTCGGGAAATTGGGGAATCAGAATTTCTAAGGTCGAAGGAAATGGAACATCGAAAGTCTCAAAATCCTGACAAGGATTTGGACCGTCCGTTGGTAGAGGACACATGGCAGAGATCAAGCGCCATCGACGTTTGGCGCATTGGGAAATCGGCACTTCCAGGGACAAGAGGACGGGGAAGTCCCAGGTGAAAACCACGGCATAATCCGAGCCATCCATTCAGATGGATAGGTGTTGAAGATCTGATGAGAGTCAAAAAAATTGGGAAATCAACATTCCTGAGGTTGAAGGGACCAGGACATCGAAAGTCCCGAAACCCCGACAAGAATCTGGACCTTCCATTTGGAGGGACGCGTGGAGGAGATCAGAGTTATCGGGAAAGTCCCGACAAGGGAAGCCATCCCTCGATGTTTGGTTCATCAGGATATCGGGAATCCCGTGGACGTGGTGTTTAACCCTTTTTGAAACCATGTAATGCGAAACCCCGACGTAGAGGTTTGACTACGGTCCCAGGGTAGTGGTCATGTGGATCACAGGATTAGCCTGGAGGGATAATGCGTTAGGGGTACATCGGGGATTGGCATATCGTGGGTTCTGATGGTGTGTGCACATTGACAGCAAGAACCATGAAACCCCGATAAGAGATAAGACGTGGTCGCAGGTTAACGATCATATGGTTCGAAGCTTATTGTCAGGAGGACTAACGCGTAGGGAGTGTGTCGGGATTCGAAGGATCGCGAATCTTGGGGGTGAGTGAATTTTGACATTAGAAACCCCATAGCCCCGATGGGAGTGATGACTGAGGTCATATAGAGAAGGTCATGCGAACCAAGAGCTTAGTCTAGAAGGCTAACGGGTATTTAAGCCCGTCAGGATTTTTGAAGACAGAAACCCCGACAGAAAGGGACGTAAGAGCACAGTTATGTGCAGAGAGCCGAGTAGGTGAATGGAATACCTGTTGGATTGGGGATTGGCATATTTTCCGCTACAAGCTCCGGGGATTCTCAGTATTGATAAATCAATGAAACTTTTTGATTTTTGGTAATAGGTATGTGACATTGTGCTACCAGAATTCTCTATCAGAATTTCTCCAAACGTTGACATCAATCACTAAGGTTTGAAATCAATATAAAACATCACTCTCCAATGGTTAACATCAATGAAAACCAACAATCCATACCAACTATCCATCAAACTAAGCCAATTGTCTGACAAATTGTTCACACACCATTCCCAAGGAAGGCACGCACCAAAGAAGTCCCCAATCATGATCCGTGACAACTTGTGTCCAGAGGAAACTCATATTCCTGTCACAATCTCGAAGTGAAAATTTTCCAACTTTCCCAATCCATATATGTCTCATATTACCTCCTCAAGTCACTTAGCCAAGTCTGCACCTTCATGGTGTGTCCAACCTAGACAATTTGTGACACAACTTGTACAACCGCAAGTGTTCCTCTCCATTCAGTTCTATAGAGAACCTCAACATCCACACCTTGCCTTCATTTTAAATTGTTCATACCGATTGGGTGGAGGTGTCTCACACCCTCTTCACCGAGGGTTTTACAAAACCCCTTACGTAGAGGAAAAATTGACCTTACAATAACCAATGCACTAACAAACCACAACTGTATGATATGATGGGGAATCATACATTGATCAACAAGACAAGAGTTCATAACTCCAACATATTCTATAGCCTCAACAAAGAATTTGATGTAAATGACTGAATCATAAGGGCCTTAGTATTTTATCGTGAAATGGTCTATCTACAATGGAGTTACTATATGTGAAAATGTTATTTCTACAATAAAAAGGAAATTTTACAGTGAAATGGTCCATCTATAATGGAGCTACACTATGTGAATTTGCTATTTCTCGAAGCTAACAAAGAAATGATTTCTTCTCAAAATGATTCCACTAACTTTGGAACAAATGATGCGATTAGAATGAGATAATTGGCAAAAACTAATCAAAATTTGGAATAATTGGTGTGACTAGAATGTGATAATTTGAAAACACTAATCAATAAGTTGTTACTTCTCTCTTAAATAAAGTGGCCATGCATCTAACCTACTACATATTTTCAAAGTCTAAAACAATTTATCAACTCTCTCAAAGAACCTTGTTTCATGTCAAATTTCACTCCACAAAGTATATACATTATTGAATCATTAACTTACCAAATATTTGAGAGCCATGTTCACTTCTAAAATATAGGAAAAGTGTGGCAATAAAACTTCACAAATTAAATGATGTCCAACATTTAGGGAATGCATTTGATCACTTCAATTGTGGGTATTTGATAATTTTTCCCTTTTTATCATGACACATTTTTTTCAAAGGTTGATCCATTTCAACATATGCCATCAATTTATATAGTAGATTGTCCCCAAAATTTTCCTCTCCATTTTAGTAACTTTTTCTTTTCATTTTTTGAATTACAGACCATTCAATTTCTTTCCCATTTATTTTCTTTCTATATATGTTGAATGCTTTTCTTCAATTTTGTGTTTAATTTCCCATTGAAAATTCACGATTCATTTTTTTCATTTTCATGGTCCTTTCTTCTCTCACTAGCACAATGGATCCTCAAAGTTGAATGACAACCACAGGTTGCAAGAAGAGACTTGGGAGGAATTGGTGGAGACTTTTCCAAAGATACTTCACCATGAGGTTCCACTTGGTGCACTTGAAACCTATTTGGATGAATTCTGATCTTAGCTGGGAAGACATACATGATTTAAATTGGTTCAATCTAGAGCACCACTTAGATGAATTCTGGACTTTAAAATTGACCAATTAAAAAAGAAGAGAAGTGTAAATGAATATGAATACACAGGAGATACATAAAAAGAAATGTACAAGCTTCAGATCATCACCATTAGAACATTTTTCTTAAGGAACTCAGGACTTCTGCATTTGTATTTCTTTAGATTCAGGAAATTACACATAGGATCAAAATATCTATACTTTTTCCTGTGCCCCTCTTTACATCAAAATAGTCCATATATATAGAAATTAAATCTACACTAATATGCTAGGAATCAAACTATTATCTCCTAGAGTTATGGATCTAGTTGTTTTCAAAGAGAATAACAACCTTTACACAAATTCATAAAAAATAGGAAAAATCAATATGGAAATCATAAACTATTCGGGATGTTGTTTACAATTAGAAATTATTTAGGAAAATCACAATCATATGGTTGTGATGAATCATCATGTGTATTTCTCGACAAAATTGCCACCCCTGCACAGTAGATTATGGATTTTGTTGCGCACCTGTTGGCTGCAAAATATGCACAGTGATTTTTCACGACGAATATTCATGTGGAAGTTGCGCACACGAATTCAGTTGGCTACAAAATATGCACAGTGTTTTCACGTGGTGGATCTTCATGTAGAGGTTGCATGTGCAAATCTAGTTGGTTGTAGAGAATGGGATCATCCAATTTGTCTATAGCTTCTTTTTTTAAAGTCTCCCACGATTGTAAGACCCTATTTGTCCTTCTCCATGACAAGATTTGTCTTTTCAAATTATTCATCTGTCTCAACAAAGCCGCTATTCTTTTCAATTTTAATTGAGCACTGGAGAGAGTTGCACATGCATTATCAATAGCTAGTCTACTTTCATTGAAATGTTCCATGATTATTTCCTCCAACATCCTCTTTTCCTCCCTAAGATCAATGACCACATCTTGGGCCTCTTTGAGCTACTTTTTAAGCCAATTTATATTTCTTTCTCTTGTTGTTGGTGAGGAGGAGATATCTGACTTCCTTGACTCTGTGATGTTGGTGTTTCAAAATTTTTTCTGCTAGTTTCCTTCTCAATTGTTTGTTTTCTTGATCAAATTGGGCTATGATGTGTTGAGATTTCTTTAGTTGTTGTTTCATTTCCTGAGTATTTTCATTTTCCTCACCTAAATCCTCCTATTTTTCACCAATTCCTTGGTTTTCACATTCAACAAGATCTAGTTGAACTGTGGGTATGGGAAATCTCTTGGCAGAGGACTTGGTGCACAGTTTACTAGGAGCTTGGATCTCCTCGGTTTTATCAATAAATCTTGACCTTCTTCTCTTCTGGGATGTTGGCTGACTGAATGACGAGTCTTCTATTTCTTTCTCTTTTCTTCTTTCAGTAACATATTCACTTCTCACCTTCGAACTATGAAGTGTTGATTTCTCAGAAGATAGAGGAATGTCTCCTTTAGGGTCTCTAGGAATGTTAGCCAAAATCATAAAATAATTCTAGTCTTTAGGGTCTCTAGGAATGTTAGCCAAAATCATAAAATAATTCTAGTCGCTATTGAAATGTCTCAATTCTTCAACCACCAACATATTAATTAATGAAAAATGGAATAAGTTGTTCCATGGTCGATCAACTTTGGCATGGACATTGTCCGCCATATTTCCCAAGATTTGACACAAGAATAAAGGTAAGTTTAATGGATTTTCCCCTGTGAAGTGCATCAGAATCCATGGTATGGATGCATCACTGTCAAATATTCCTTCACAGTGAAGTATTCGACATCTTCAAAAGTTTATCAAAAGGTTTGAGGAGATATCACTTGTAATGTTAGCTCCAACTCTCCAATTTTGATATTCAAGTTTGATGAAATCCATATAACATGAAGTATATAATTGCATACCTTTAAAACATTTTCTTCCTATAGAGGGGATTCTCGTCAGAATGACATTGTTTCTCCTCACTTGGAAAGTGGTTCCTGTAATTGCCTCTGTATCGACACCAGTAAAACTTAGGTGAACTGCCGCTTAATTGCACATTGTATCCTTTGAATTCTTTCACGTAGTCTAATACATTCTAAGATGTCTTAAAAGACTACCATCAAGCACCGCATTTATTAACTTTAAATTCTCGGTGTTCAAACCTCATGGCTTTGCCACTTCTTGCATTCTTTCTTTTGCTTTGGGAAGTTGCTATGGTGCCGATATATGTTGAATTCTGCCGCAACAATAAATTATAATAATTCTCCGCATCTACTCTTAATAAGAATGATGAACTTTTCCTAAACTACAAGGAAAGGTAGCAACAAGAATCTTTGTGCGACAAACAAAATAGTAGCAGAAAATTAGGTGCAATGAGGAATTCGGCGTAGTAGTAAAGTGCGACGAAAAAATTTGGCGCAATAAGAAATTCAACGTAGTAGTAAAGTGTGACAGAAAAATTCGACGCAACAAAAGACTTGGTGTGGTAGCAAAGTGCGGCGAAACAATTTAGTGCAGAAAAAAACTTGGTGTGGCAGCAAAGTGCGACGGAAAAATTTGGTGTAAAACCTTGCAACAAAAATATCGCTGAAGCAAGACATGTAGTTTAGATAGAAAGTGAGGTTGATTGTGAGAAGAAACAACTTGTTCCAAAAAGATAGTTTACAACGAGCTCCAAAAAAAAATTTAGACAATGGTTGAAAGAAATGGAGGAGATGCAACAAAATCAAAATAGTAGACTTACATAACGACTAATAGCAAATAATTTTTTTGAAGCGAAGGGCTTCAAAGATTGCTAAAAAAACTATGGACGACACACAAATTCTGAAAGTGATGGAAAAGCATGAAGGGTGACCAATATTTATTCTTGAATGGATAAGGAATGAAATCATGGAAGAGGACAATAAATCCAGGGTGAAGAGAAGTTCGAAAGAAGGCTTAAGATTTGTGTAGCAAACTCATGCAACATGTACACTTTTGAAGTGTGAAAAGTACAAATGATAGGAGGGTCATGACAGGAGTGCCATGATTGTTCACTTTCCGGACTTCCCCACGATTAGGGTAATGATAATTTGCTAATATCTTTCGACGCGGACCTTTATCCTAGTCACTTGACTTGACTTTGGTACCTAAATTCCCCATTTTTGACATGACTCGATATTTAAGAAGATAAACCCTTACAATTCAAACATGTTTAATCCTTACACCATTTTTTCCCACTTTTATCCAAATTCCTTACTCGATTTTTCAGACCATCCGTTAATTTTGTCATTGACCTCATAAAATTTGACACACCAATTACGACTTATCCAGGAAAACTTTGTTTTTTCTTTCAAAAAACTAAGTCATGACTCTAAAAAATTGGACAAACATGTGACTTTAACTATAAAAAACATGGTGCTACTGTGGGGTAAAGACACATTGTTCAAGGAATTTTCTACATATTTGGATGTGTGTTTCACCTTTGAGGAGGATTTGGGGTGAGAACACTTTGTTCAAGGCCTTTTCTATATAATTATAGGAAAAATATTTCCATGAGGAGACGACATGTGGAATGTTTTACATGGTCAAACCATAAATGAATAATAAATGCATGTTTTAAAAACACAAAATAAAAAATATGACAAGTGGCAATATGAACCTATTTTATTCACATAAGGAGGATTATAGGCCTTCTAAAAAGAAATATTACCTTCTTATGGATCAGGGTTTTATTTGAAGGATATAAATAGAGGAAAAATTCATTTACTAAAGGCATGGTTGGAAGAGTGGGAGTTCCCCTTCAAGCTAAGTTGAATATAATTAGGAGGAGCAAGTCAAGGGACAAGATCAATGTGTGTTTTTTCCATCTCTCTTTATTTTCATGGATGATTAAGGTTTATACAAGGGTTACCATTGTTTTGTTGCTGGAATGATCTTAGAAGACGAACAATTTTTCTCCTAAAGAAGAGATTAGGGTAGAGGCTATAAACCCTCCCTAATTCTTGATGTAACCTTGAATTATTGAAGGATTTTTCTACTGTAATTTTCTAGTTAGGGTTGTTCACTCAATCTTGACGGTTTCCCTAGATAAGGAAAAATATTAAGGTGTGACATGTTATGGTTCTCTTAATCTTGTGATGAAAACATATTGAATAATAGATGTATTATTAGTTGTTAATACAACAAGAAGGATGTCCTAGCATGTCTATTTCATCTATCTTTTCATATTTGGTTTTCCTTTAATTTTTCATGGTTGCATGTTATTGCTTGGCTGTAATTTCATGGTTGTGATCGTGCATCTTGTTTAAGGGTTCTCACTCACTTTTTCATGTATAATCTAAAAAATTGTTTTGGACTAATTATTGCACATCGATGGATAGCTTAATTACATCTTCTTTGTAATATTCAACCCCTCTTACTCTTTTATATTGACTCCATCATCCAAATGGATAAGCATGGGTCCTGGTATTCCACCATCCCTTTATTCCTAAAGAATATCATGAACTTGTTTTTTAAGGTTTCCCTTGTGCCGTGATAAGAACCAACTGGGTGAGGAAGAATTGTTGTGTGGTGACAATGGAACCTTCCTGGTGCCCCTGTCAAAATTTCATTCAAGAACTTGGAATATCTTTGAGTGAACGCTTAAGAGTAACATACACCCCTTTGATACCATACATATATACATTGAGAAACTTTCTCTTAATTTAAGCACTTTGTACAATAAGTTCTATCCTCCAATGTTCCCATGTCTTAGATTGGTCTTTGAAATTTATGGTATTTTTTTCTCTTGAGGCACCAAAAAGGATACATCTAACTCATGTTGGGATCTACATATGTTTTATCACCTGCTGGTACATGGCATATCTATCCTTAATTTTTTTTTCCTTTTTCTTCCTATGTTCCTTGTATAATATTTACTTAGTCATTTGTCTCTTTGAAATGTGGGTTGTGTATCAGGCTACCATCAAGTTCCTAGGTCTGCAAAACCACAAGTCTATACATAGTTACTTTTCACAAATCCAATACTTAGTCATTTTTATGTGTTGTGGGAGTCCTGTTGCAAGAGATCAATCCATCCCTATCTCACAAATTCTCGTTTCCACAACCCACAAATGCACTGCACTCAAAATGACCTTTTCTACCTCCACATCCTCCTAAATTTCATTATCTACCTTTTATACTTAGTCAATTTTCTTGATTGCAGATGTAGGATAACCTTCAACTCCACTCACCTTTTTCCCTTCTCATGCCCATAAAATTGCTAAATCCTGAACAACCACTTTCTTTATTTTTAATCAAAATCTAGTCCCCAAATTTTACTCTTTGGATTTTCATTTTTTTTCTTTGACTTGATTCGATTGGTATTGGTTTTCTTTGTTTCGATGTTGGTTTGAGTTTATATTCTTTTTTTGGTTTGAATTTCATGAAATTCAAATGCCATTTCATTTTTCTTTCTAATGTAGTTTTGATGCTGATGGATGAGCTTCATAATTTGGGGAGTTTGTTATTACCTCTTCCCTATTGAATTTATCTTCTATGAGAATGGATTAGTTGAAGACATGGATTAATAACAATGATTTTACAGGAATAATGTTTATTATGACATCTTTTCTATGACATTTGTTCACATTTGATCAAATTTTAATGAAGGAGAGACTTTAACATAGATATCTTAATTTAAATGAAAACATTGATTTTTATCAACCTGCTTAGTTACTTTTGCTTAAATTATGATTATGTTTTCATATTTTTTCTCATTAGCAATCATTTTCAAAAATCATTTGGTAGGTTTAAATAATTAAATATTTTGTCGGGCTTTGCATCTCATTTCAAAATAAAAAATAAAAATAAATTAAAAAGAATTAGTCTATCATTTGTTTGATTTTGTAAAAACCCAAAATCAATATTTTTCTCCTCTCCATCAACCTTGAAGCTTCTTCTAGAATATTAAAGATAATATTTGAAAGGAAAAGAAAACAATATTTGTTTGAGCTTATAGTTATTTAAATTCATTTAAATTTTATTGTTCTGTTAGATTTGTTTTATTCACAAATTTTAGGCTATTAATTTAGGTTTATTTCACAGTTTCACTATTTATACTTAATCTTATCATGGATTGGTTTTATTATCTAAACATGTTCAAGATAATTGATACAAAATAATATTTGGATTTTGTTGTACACTTATGAGCAAACAACATAAGATTTGGAAATGCCTCAAGAAACGCATTAAAAACAATTTTTGTATCCTATTGTAGCCAAACCCCTATGGAATTTAAAGAAACAAGAAACCTAATCACGAATGGACCCATTTACCTTTCTTGTATAGATTTTACCAAACAAATGCACTATTTGATAGATATTTTGGGAAATTTCACATAAATGGTTAGGTGACGCTTAATCGCTCCTTATCCATTGCATAAATATGAGAAAGTTCTATCTAGGGGAGTCAGAGAAATTGAGAGGAGGTTTTTTATCCTTTCTTTTTTGTATATTTATCTTTTGTAAACTTTTTTTCAAGTCTTGGAGTAACGCATGGTTGGAATTTTGGGAGAATGGACTCAACACTTTTTGAAGAAGAATATGGAATTCAAAATTGCTTAATGGGTTTGTCCTATGAGTAAAATGGTTTTGCTTTTCATTTATAATATCTTCATATTCTTTGATTAATTGAGTATGCATTAATTTAAATTAGCTTTATTTTTTTTATCAATACATAAATGATAACAATTAATCATGTAATGCTAATTTTGTCAATATTTAAGAGTATATTATCCCAATTATCTTGATCTTGGTGATTGTATTTTTTCTGATACAAATTTGTATTATATTGACTTCATTCATGTAATTCAGATTTGTAAAGATATAATTGTTCAATTGAGGTTTTTCTTATTCTTCATTAATCTATTATATCTTTCACTAAGGATCATAATTTGAAAGTTGTTCTTTTCTCAGATTTTAAATAAGATTAAATTGTCAGTCAAAGTGATTATTATCATCACACTGTCACAATCTTATAATTACACAAACTTCTCAAAGTAGGGATTCATCTTAATAGATGTAAGTTTTTGGAGCAAGAGTATGTAGGACAACCAAAGTTCTTTAACACTGCCATCGGTCTCACATTTCCTCTTGTACCATATGATGGAATTATTTTTCTAAAATTATATGGGATACAATTTGCTCTTTGGCTTTCATCCTTTGTAGACTCCAGTAATGTTATTTTGTTTCATATAATTCCCATATGAAAATATTATTTGTATTGAACTAGCTTTAGACCGTCCTGCATATAATTTTTCACGTTATGTTTTCATTTATATGGCTGGGATTTATATTTCAGTTCTTTTAATATATGTGACTGATCGTTTATCTATGCATTTTGAGCTCATTAATCTTTTTAAATGTCAGTGTTTGTACTAATCTACTATTTGAGAGAGTTGGGAATTTATCAATTTCAACTATTGACATTTTAAAAGTCACATGAGATAAAATCTATTTGTCTTTATGTTATCATAGACTTGTTCTGAAATATAAAAGACTTTCTTGAGTTGTTTCAGAAAGAATTGTTCTTGATTTTGTCATATATTTATACTTGAAAACATGTTAAGTGGAGCTTATACAAACACAAAAAGACTAATCTAGCTTAGTATTGCTAATCACGTTAGTTAGTTTATATTTTATTTGATTTGTTGATTTTCGAATGAATAATGATTACATCATTTAAACATTAAATGCTTTGTATATTATCGTTATATCATTTATAATCTTATTCACTCATTGTTTATTATTATTATTTATAGTACAAAAATAGTTTCATTTATTTTTCACCTTGTTTTGATCCATTAGTTGAAAACAACCATTTTCACGAGGTTTTATTTAAACCCCTTTGTAATTGTACATATTCTATAGTATATAATATTATTATTAGTTAAGAAATTGTATTAATGCATTGTTTGATAGGATTGTACATCTAGTTAGTTTACATCTTTTGATTATTTTAGAATCCTAGTTGGACAACGGAGCCATAAAACCCATCAGGGTAGATTATCCCAAATGGCTTGGGTTAATTATACAACCTCAGATTAGATATTCCCTTCCTGTTGACAATGTTTTCACATACGCTTGTTAACAAATGACACTAGAAGGAGGGCCAAGGTAACGAAGATTAAATGTTTCACCCCTCATCCTATCATAATTCTATATTTATAAACTCTTCTTTTGTAGCCATTATAATGCACTAGAAGGCAGGTTAGATGACAAGCTAACTATTTCGAGTCAATTTATTCAAATTCTTAATTTTTCATGCATACTTTCATTTAACATTGTAGTTGGAACATGCTTTCCACTTCTGATTACCTGATATTCCCAACGAGATAGTTTCTCTCTTGTCCAAACTCACCTTGATGGTGGGGGCAATGTATCTACCAAAGACCACCTTAACAAGTTTTGGTGTAAATCCATCGTTGATATTTTTATCTAAAGTTTTATGAAGATTGTTCTTTACTTTAGGGCTCAGACATTAAAACATTGGCTCTGAGTCTTTCCGTGATATCACATTTACTAATTGGTTTCAATTGTAGAGGAATTTTTTTAGATGCTTTTTGAAATCTACATTACAATCAATTATATGAAGAATTTTAGGCTCTACTAATCAATGAAAATTTACCTGAGGTATTTTTTCACCAAGAATCCATCATGTTCTCTATAAGTTTCAACTTGATGACATGCCATTTGTACTAAATATTCACTCTGATTTTTGTGCCCTTTTCATCCAACCATTTTCAACCACAAATGATGAATCAGTTACAAATACTATCACTCAATTCATGTAGAAGAATTTTGTTCGCAGGTTGAGAGGAATCCATCCAAAATTTTGAACAAGCAAGGAGGTAGAATCTATTAAAAGGTTCTTATTGACAATCAAATTTGTTTTTTCCTTCGAGTCATTGTATATTCAGTCCTCTAATCATCGGAAGAAGATTTGATGTTGGGTCAAGGTGGACGTCTTCATTCTTCTAACTCTTTCTCTAATCATTACTTAGATTCACTTATTGAAGAACACTTAGGTGATGAAAATTATATTAAGTATTCTAACATTCCTATGAAATTGATTAGAGATGTAGATCTATAATTTGAAGAAGAAACCTTTAACCTTCATCCACAAATCATACTCCATCCACGGTGAGATATTATATTTTTGTCATGAAAGTTTTGAATTGCTCCATTCATACATGAGTAAACAGATGATCATATTATGTTGAAGGATTTATCACCAAAATAGAGTGAAATTTTTAATGAAAGTGAAGAGGAATGTCTTGAGAATACCATTATTAAATATCATAGGTTCAAGAGATTCTTTTCATGTGCTCATTTTTTATTCCTTTACCTTTATATCTCATCTTTTATTATATTTTGTGGACATGGCTACTTCTACCCATGTATCTTACTTTTCTCCATCACAATCAAATCTTTTCAATATGTCGAGATTTGGTGAAATTAATTTCAATCATAACATTTATGAATTTGTATTTTATGCTCTTTCACTTTCATCATTCTCATGGAAAGACATGTTGCAAGATGATTTTACATGATTTATATTTTTGAAAAATACAATGCACTCATACTTATGGAGATCACCTTACGATTTATTTTTGAAAGACAATGCACTCATTCTTATGGAGATCAAATATCTACATTAAATTATTCTTTCTTGGTTAATTTTAATGATTATTCTTTGCATTTTGAAACGATCCATCTCATCAAAGGAAGTGTTCAAACCAATAATCTAATTCATGACATCAATCCTTCATGATGTGTTCCCATTGACGTATCTAGTTCGGTCAAGTCATAGTTTACATCCCACTTTAAGATAGGTCTTTAGAAGGATTGAGGATCCATATGTAAAAAATATTCATAATAAAGATAAATTTGTTCTTACTTTGTTTCTACCTAAATATGTAGGAAAGATGGAGACGGATGGAGGAAAGGAATGGAGGAAGGAATGGATGGAGGAATGGATGGATGGAAGGAATGGAGTGGAATGAAATGGAAATGGATGGATGGAGGATGGAGGATGGATGGATGGATGGAGGAGGATGGACGGAGGAAGGAAGGAAAGGATGGAGGATGGAGGATGGACGGATGGAATGGAATGGAATGGAATGGAATGGAATGGATGGAATGGAGGAGGATGGATGGATGGATGGAATGGAATGGACGGATGGACGGATGGATGGAATGGAAAGGAAAGGAAGAAAGGAGGAAATGGATGGACGGAGGAATGAATGGAATGGATGGAATGGATGGACGGAAAGATTGAGCCGGACGGATGGATGGAATGGACGGATGGACGGAAGGAAATGGATGGATCTGACCCGGGATGGACGGATGGATGGATGGAATGGAAGGACGGAATGGAATGGAGGAAGGAATGGAAGGAGGATGGACAGGGATGGACGTGGATGGAAGGAATGGAGGAATGGATGGATGGAATGAAGGGATGGAATGGATGGAAGGAAGGAAATGGATGGGTGGGAAATGGATGGATGATGGATGGGGATGGATGGATGAGGAATGGATGGATGGATGGACGGATGGATGGAAGGACGGATGGAAATGGATGGATGGATGGATGGAGGAATGGATGGAATGGAAGGAGGAAAGTGAATGAAAGGAAGGAATGGAATGGAATGGATGGAGGAATGGATGGAGGAAGGATGGACGGATGGATCTGGATGGGAGTGGATGGATCGATGGATGGATGAATGGATGGATGGATGAATGGATGGAATGGAGGATGGATGGATGGAATGGATGGAGGATGGATGATGAATGGACGGATGGAATGGAATGAAGGAAGGAATGGATGGACAAAGGAATGAATGGATGGACGGATGGATGGAATGGAGGGAATGGATGGAAATGGACGGATGGATGGAAGGAGTGGAATGGAGGATGGAATGGAAGGAATGGACGGATGGATGGATGGAAGGATGGATGGATGAGGAGTGGATGGATGGATGGATGGAGGATGGATGGATGGATGGACGGATGGATGGATGGAATGACGGATGGAATGGATGGAATGGATGGAATGGAAGGATGGATGGATGGATGGAATGGATGGAGGATGGAATGGAATGGAAATGGAGGAATGGGACAGGATGGATGGATGGATGGATGGACGGATGGACGGGATGGACGGGATGGATGGACGGAATGGATGGAAAGGACGGAGGAAGGAATGGATGGTGGAGGGTGGATGGTGGACGGACGGATGGATGGATGGAGGGATGGAATGTTAATGATCTAATGATACAAGAATGAGGGTTTCTATCTATTTTCCCTCCTACTCTCTTAAACTGCCTAATTTATCATTCATATCTACCTACTTTCATTAACTGGCTTAAATGCCTTAATACAAAAGACTGATGGGAGAATTTCCCCAGGTCCATTTACAATCTCCAAAGTATAAATGCAAGTATGTTCCTCTTAACTATTACATTAATGAATTTGTTTCAAAATTCAAAACCGGTCTTTATGAAAATGTGCTCTCTTTTCTCTCTCAAGGCTGGGCCCAACTATTTCTTTGGCTTAGTAATGTGCTTTGGGCTTTGTGAATGATGCTCCTCACAGATCACTATGGGATGCCTCCCTGTAGTAGTAGTGGCTCAACAAGATTTAAGTCCTTTTATAAACATTATGACTCTCTGATTAAAACACAAATCCAGGTTATAATCCTATGTGTTACTATTTCCTCTTTTCTGGATATTTTTCCTATAAATCAGCTAATTCCAATATTGTGTAATATTAAAATCGATTTGTTTCAAAGCAGCTTAAAATTATATCCAATTCTTATTCTTTCTTCCCCGCACGAAAGTTTAATAGAATGTAGATAATTGCTTCACCTAGTAGGTCACCATTTGTTGGGCCCCAACAACCCCTTCTTTATTTTTAATCAAAATCTATGGTCCAATGGATTTTACTTGATTCTTCTGCTTTTTTTCCTTTGACTTGGATCGATTATATTGGTTTGATTTGTTTCGAGGTTGGTTTGAGTTTATGTTCTTGTTTGTTTTGAATTTCATGAAATTCAAATGCCATTTCATTTTAATTTCTACAAAGTTTTGATGTTGATGGACGAGTTTCATAATTTGGGAGTTTGTTATTACCTCTTCCTTATTAAATTTATCTTCTATGAGAATAGCTTGGTTGAAGACATGGACTAATAAAAATTATTTTACAAGAAGAGCTGCTTATTGCTATTAATATCTTTTCTATGAAATTTGTTCACATTTGGATCAAATTTGAATGAGGAAGATACAAACATAGAAATTCAATTTTAATGAAAACATTAATTTTTATCAACAATTTTACTTTCGTTTAAATTATGATTATGTTTTTGTCTTTTTTCTCAATAGAAATCATTTAAAAAATCATTTGGTAGGTTTAATTAATTAAATTATTTTGTCGGGCCAGATCTCATTTCAAAAATAAAAAAAAAATTAAAAAGAATTATCTATCATTTGTTTGATTTGTGAAAACCCAAAATAAATATTTTTCTCCTTCCATCAACTTGAAACTTCTGTAATTTTAAGATCATATTTGAAAGGAAATATAAACAATATTTGTTTACAACTTATTGTTAGCTTTTAGTTTAAATTCACTTTAATTTTATTGTTCTAGATTTTGTTTTATTCAATACCTTTTAGGTTATTAATTTGGTTTCTTTTTGTTTCACTGGTTTATATTATCATTTACTCTGGTACGACATCTAATCATGGCTTAATTTTTATTGTCTAAATACCAATAGCACTGATCCAAAAATAATGTTGGATTGTTGCAAATAATTTATGAGCAACAATGTATAAGATTTGGAAATGTGTTCAAAAACAGACAGACGATTTTTCAAGACTGATTGCAGCCAAACCATAATGAATCTGAAGAAACATTTGAAAACATATCCGCAGAATGGACCCATTTATCTCTGACTCAATTATAATTTTCCCAAAACAAATGCACAATTTGAGAGATACTTTTGGAAAATTTTAGGTATGTAATTATTAGTGACGCCCTGACTGCTCATTCATTGTATAAATATATGAGAAATTTCAAAGCCCGGGAGATGAAATTGAGAGGATGTGATTTGTATACTTTATTTTGTATATTATTTCTTTTGTAAACTTTTTTTCTTTCAAACCAGTAATAGATGGTTGGAATTTTGGGAGAATGGATGAGTAATTTCAAAGAAGAATATGAAATTCCGGGTTGCTTAACAGCTTTTGTCCCTCAGGAGTAAAATGGTTTTGTTTTCATTATAATATCTTCATTTTCTTTGAGTAATTGATTATGCATTGATTTTAAATATTTTAGTGTGTTTTATCAATACATGATTAATTACTATCATTTATGTATTAATTTTGTCAATCTTTAAGAGTTCATTATCCCACCATCTTGGATCCTGGTGATTGTATTATTTTGATACAAATCTTGTAATATATTGACTTTATTCCTGTAATTCAGATTTGTAAAGATAATTGTTCAATGGAGGTTTATTGTCCATTAATCTATTATATCTTCACTCATGATCATAATTTGAATGTTGTTCTTTATGCATTTAAATAAGATTTAAATTGTCACTCAAAGTGATTTTTATCCTAACACTGTAACAATCTTAGAATTATACAACCTTTCAAGTATATAGATTTTTCTCTTAACATACATGTTGTTGGAGAAACGTTATACAAGAAGGGATAACCAAAAGTTCTCCTTAAATACTAGCCAATTATTGGTCTGTGCATTTCCTCTTGGACCATATGACGGACCCCATTTTTCCTCAAACTATATGGGATGCAGTTTAATCTTTGGCTTTCATCCTTTAGACTATGTTATTGTTGTTTCTCATATAATTTATGTACATGAAACTATTTGGTATTGAACTAGCTTTTAGATTGTTCTGCATATAACTTTCATGTTATGTTTTTCTTTATATGGTTCATCATCTTTTGGTTCTGCGGATTAATCATCTATCTATGCATTTTGATTTTACATCTAATGTTGGGTAGTTTTTAATACCATTTGCTGAGAGTTGGAATTTATTTAAATTTTAGCTATTGGACATTTTAAAGTGACATGAGATCAAATCTATTTGTCTTTATGTTATCATAGATTCTGTTCCGAAACTTAAAAGACTTCTTTGAGTTGTTTTAGGAAGTATCATTCTTCTTTGTCATAGATTTATACTTGATATGGGTTAAGTGTTTTCTTATACAAACACAAAAAGACTAATCTAGCTTAGTACTGCTTGATCAACACCGGGTTAGATAGTTTATATTTTATTTGAACTGTTGATTTGCTTAAATGAATAATGATTACATCATTTAAACATTAAATGCTTTGTCCATTATTGTTATATAATTTATAATATTTTTCACTCATTGTTTATTATTTTGTCATTTATAGTACAAAAATAGTTTCCTTTATTTTTCACCTTGTTTTGATCCATTAGTTGAAAACAACCATTTTCACAAGGATTTATTTAAACCTTGTAATTGTACATATCTATTGTATATAATACTACTATTAGTTAAGAAATTGTATAAATGTATTGTTTGATACGATTGTACACCTAGTTAGTTTACATCTTTTAATTATTTTAGAATCCTAGTTGGCTAACGGAGTCATAAAACCCGTCAGGATAGATTATCCCAAATGGATTGGGTTAAATAGACAACCCCATTCTGAATCTTCCCTTATTTTTGATGGTGTGTCATAAACGCCCGTCAATAGTACCGCAACCTGCAATTGTGCATTCTCCAAAATTACCCATTCACTTCTATGACCCGCATAAAGACCTCTTCTCGTACTTGGTCTATTTTATCATTGTGGATGTGGGAGTTGTCCCTTCTTACCTTTTTTATTCTTCATGTTCCACATCTCGCAACCCACATTCACCATATTGCACTTGTGTTGGAAACCCTACATATGTTTTCTATTTGAATGATAAATGACACTTCCTGTAGTTGCCTTCACCTCATCCTGTAAATATCACTATTTGAGGGTGATTATTGGGTTATAAAAAAGATGTTTGATTATTCTTGTTTTATTTTTATCTTTCATTTTCATGTTGGATTCATGACTGTAAGCATGAATCAAGCAGTAAAACTTGATTTCGAATTTTAATTCTATCCAAGGCTTGGTTTTTAAAAGGGTCAATGGGATTACATCTACCTCATTCTAATGATTTTTCTTTTTTTGAGCTTATCATATATCGATGAAATACTTATGTTGAGTTGCTCTTGGACTATAAGCTAATCTTTTTGGATCCTTTGTAAATATACCAAAAATCGATTTTCATTTGGTTTGTAAAAACATATCCATTCCTAACCTTTGCAAAATGAGTATACCTATTACATGTCATGGGAATTAAACACACTAGGATCGTATCTTGTACTTCATTTTAGCTGGCAGGTTGAATTAGTAGGCCTCTCATTACAAGCTAAGGTCTTGTGTTATGCTCTATACTCAAAATGTTCATTACCAGAAACACCCGAATTTCATGACTGAAACCCTTATGCTTATGTTATGGTCGCGTTGTTCTGTTGTTAGTTTTTTTTCCATCGTATCAGCTCAGACTTGCCTCTTTTACTACTACCTCCTAAGCCCATAAGTAGTTCGGGTCGCCCTTGTTAAAATATTTTTGAACCCTTAATGGCCCTTGTCGTTCGAATAGAGCCAAATGGCTATCAAACATTGCTTCTTTATGATGATGCAAGTGAGGATCTAAAGAGACAAGGTTGGGATATGTTTATTAAGAACTTCCAGGGGTATAACTTGCAAGTGGCCAAATAATTCAACCTAACATTTGATAGATACAGAGCAAAGGTTGGTGATTTGTAGTTGGAGATCACCGAAGATTTTTTGAGTGAAGCAACAGGGCTCCCTCTCACTAGTCAAAAGTGGTTCAAAAATTCAAAATTGGACAAAGTACCTTGGAGTCTTTTCATCACCTCTAGAAAGATTAGTTAGTGTGACAAAGGTATTCTGATCTCCCTGCTCAAGGTTAGATGGCATGGTCTGTTAGTAATTTTAAAAATTTTTATTACCTGTGAAAGTCGTTATGGCCTGGTCTTCTTTTACCATGTGCGATTTCTCATCCATTTTATAGGCTTCAATTTGAATGTGTCTTTTTATTTTCTAAGGAGTCTGTATAAAATGTCGAAGAGATACAAGAAGTAGAACCTAGATTCTAGCCTATTTCACCATAGTTTGATTAAATTATTGTTGGTTCATCGTTTGAAAACCCTGGGTGACGATTGGAATGGGTTCTTAGCTCAAAATTGTTTTGTTACAGTAAATCCTGTAGAAACCCCTGTGATGGATAAGCTTATGATAGAAAAACCTCTTGATTTCTCAAGTGGCAAGCCAAAGTTTTTGGATAAAAACCCTCGTGAAGGGGCATTGTCCAATCAACTTTTATGTGGGAAACAGGGTATTAGTGTTGAATTTATAGAAACTCATGTGCATGAACCGATTGTCTTCCCTAACCCTACTGTAAAATCCGACAATAAAAACCCTCGCAAACAGTAAAAAAAGAATCAAGCAATGTTAGGGTTTTGTAATAAGAGGGTTGGTAGACTCATTTCAAGGAGTCTGCGTAATAGATCCAAGCCTCATATGATCTTGATAGATTCAATCGAGATCCATGAGGATTCAGACTCTGATATTGAAAGGTTTCTAGCATAGGAAGATCTGAATTGTCCCAAACCGAATCCTAATCAACCATTCGATTATGTTAACAACCTCTCACCATGACTCAAAGACAACAATGGTTTTACTGGTATTAAGCTCGGTGAAAGGCCGACAACGGGTAGCGTTGATGTTCTTGCACCCAATTATACGCTTCATCGATAGGTTACTCCTTCTGTGCATTGTGAAGTCTGCTTGCATTGGATTGAGTAGTATTATAAAGACATCCCCATTCTCCAAGCAAGGATCAAATCTCTCACGACTCAAAATGAATCGTTGGCAAACGAAAAACCGTGAACTCAAGGAAAATGCATAGAGACAAGCGAAGTGTCTAAAAAGGACAAGCAATATTGTTATAAAAAATGTTGACAGTGTAAAGGTCGTGATAAATTCTAAGATATTGTGATCCATTTTTTTTTATTAGTTAAATGGTAAGATTGATTTTTGTTACAATCATGCTTTATTTGTTTTTTTCTAATCAAATTGGATGAATTTGAATTTTTGTTACCAATAATAAGACTGGCTATAGAATCGAGAGATTCTGTAGCCAAGTCATTTTTCATATAAAATTTAGAAATTGTTAATCTAGTAACACCAAATCCTCAATGGGATGATGTGCGAGAAATTGTTCGTCAATCACTCATAAGAACACATAGTTCCTTGGCCCGCATTAAACAACTTGGTAGGCCACGTAATCAACCCTTAGATTTCTTTGATATCAGAGAACAACTTGAATGCACTGGTTTGCATTTAAACCCTTTAGGAGATGATACTATCAATCCTACCGAGGCACCTGTTCTCGGAGCCAGGGGATTTGGTATTCCACCTTCCCCACCTCATTCATCTCCATCGTCTTCAAGAGGAGAATATTCTGACGAAGACAGTTCCTCAACTGAACCATCTTAGCCTTTGACACAACCTACACCCATGGAAAACCAAAACAATCCCACCATACCTTGGCTTGATCAAGATGTTGTCGCTGTACCTAGATCCCAACACCCATTACCAAAGCACCCGGAGAAATGGTTACCTAAATTTGATCCGAATTCCAAGCAATCTGCCGAGGATCACATAAAGAAATTCATGTTGTCCATTAGGCTCTAAAGTGTAGAGCATGAAGATGTAGTATGTAGACTCTTTCCTTATACGTTTGAGGGAAATGCCTCTACATGATATTTCACCCAAAATCCCTAGACCATTGTCTCTTGGGAAAAATTTGAAACTTGTTTCTTAGAGAAATTTGGATATGATAAATCTCCTGAAGTCTTAGTTATGGAACTTTCCATCCTAAAAATGAACCCTAAGGAGAAAGTAAAATATTTTAACCAAAGGTTCCTTACGTTAAAAAACTGAATTATCGTTGATTCAATGCTTGCTAAAGGTCTTTTTGTTGCATATTACACTAAAACTATACACAATAATGTAGCAATTTGGGTTAAAAGGTCTAAGAAGTCTACATTACTGGAAGCTTTCAAGGAGGCAATCCAAATCGAAAAGGATATATTAATCTTGAAAGATAATCTCAATAGTGAAACTGAAATAGCCCCATCTTCTAAGAAGAAAATAGAAATCCTTACTAGGCCTTCCCAAGCCAAAAGCCAACCAGAAACTTTAGACTTAGAGAGCCTGCAAAAGGTTGTCCAAAAATTATCAAATCAAGTCATAGACTTGAATAAATCGGCCGAAGAGGCATCCTCAAGCAAAGGAAGTTTTAAACCTCCTTTTAGAAATCCTTTTCCTCCCAATTGGCCAAATATGACCACTAAAGGTATCAATTTCAAAAGCTTACAATATGCTTTGCAAACTATTCTGGAAGCACATGATAATTCTGCCCCTCCTGAGAGTTCTTAAGATGTAGTTGAGGGAGAAATAGTTGAAGAAGAGGATTCATCTCCCAATATCTTCGGGCACTTTTCTGACAATATTTTCCAAGAAAACTTTGAAAATGTCCACCCTTACAACACAATGAGAAAAACACAAAGTAAACCATCTTCCGAAATGAGTAACAATGTGCCTCCAAAACAACCTAAGAAAGATGAAATAAAACAGAGTTTAGCAGCTCCAGTTTTAGAATATGAATTGATTGAAGATCTGAAAAAACTAAGAGCTAATATTTATGTTTATGAGATTTTGAAATTCCTCTGATTCTGCAGAAAATGCTTCAGAATATTGTAGAAAACAACAAGAACAGTGATCCTAGCAGTAAGAAGACTGCAGAAATCATTTCTAAAACAACAAAAAAGATCCCTACTAAAACCACACCCGAGCTTCCTGATAAAAGGGATTCATCTGAAAAAATTGTATCAAATGTAGATAAAATTATTTCAGGGACAATGACAAAAATCAACAGAATTCTGATGTTAATACTAGTAAAAATGTCCCACCTTTCTTACTGACTTTTGAAAATTTCAATAGAAATGTATGTAATTGCATGGTAGATTCCGGTGCATCATCAAATGTTATGCCTTTATATGTTTGCCAAAAAATTAACGTAGAAGTTCATCCTTCTAGTTTCAAAATCATTCATCTTGATTGGATGAACGTTAAGGTAATCGGTGAACTTAAGAATGTGTTGGTTAGGATATCTTCTAATCCTAAGGTTCACCAAATTATTGACATCATTGTTGTTGATATCCCTAAAGTCTATGGTTTGTTCTTGAGAAAGGATTGGTCCGAGCAACTGCATGGTTATTTTACAAAAGATTGGTCTCATTTGTGGCTGCCAGAAAATGGACAGCCAAATAGAATTAGGATTAATCATGAACGCTATCTCAAGAAAACCGTGATGGATTTGAATGATGTAAATGAACCATTTACTACATCCGCCAATTCATTTGAAATGGAGGGAATGAACACTTTCTTTGGTAACTTCATGACCACGATTTCCCTCATCACAAATCATGAACAACAGTTGGGACTCATGACCTATATTCAATCACCAGCTTTTCCAAATGTGTCAAACACTGCTGACGAAACTCAGATATGGTCACTGTACTTCGACAGATCCAAATCCAAAGAAGGAGCTGGTGCAGGATGTGCACTCATTGACCCCGTAGGTAATAAGACTCTCATTGCTTGTCGATTGGAGTTCGAGTGCACTAACAACACCACCGAATACAAGGCACTTTTGCAAGGACTTGGGAAAGCTGTAGATGTGGACGTAAGGAACTTAATGGTATTCATTGATTCAGAAATTGTGGTCAGGCAGGTAAGAAATTCCATACATTGCCTATCACCACATCTGAATAGTTACCAAACTGAGGTATGGAATCTAATGCAATTTTTTTCAACATTTAATATAAAATCCATTCCTAGATTAAATAATTCGGAGTTCGATTTATTGGCTAATGTCGCTTCTAAAATTTTTCCCACAGAGGGACTTTCTCCTAATGCATTCTCAGTTGAATTATTGTTCAGGCATTTGATCCCAGATAACATTACCAATTGGAGGGTGTTCGACGATGACCAACAAATCATCGACTTCTTGCATATGGAGGACACTTTCAAAGGTGCAATTATCGATGAAGGCACTCACGATGAAAAATCTCCACAACTTCATGGTAATATCAGATCCTAGATCTCATGAATCGACGTCCGATTTGGTAAATTCTATTCCTAAATCCATGCTAAGACTAGAAAAGTTCTATGACTTGCATGATAAATTTAGAGGGTTAGTAAATTGTAAAATGAAAAGTTCTTCTCTGGTTTATGAAATAGTCAACATAGGAACTAAAGAAAATCCCCAAAACATTAATTTGGGAAAAGGATGTTCCAAGCAAGAACGGTTTTCTTTTATAAAATTGTTTAAAGAATTTAAAGACATTTTTTCCTGGACGTATGACGACCTGAAAACATTTTATCCTAATATCATACAACACATCATCCCTATGAAACCCCAGACTCAACCTTTTCATCAAAAGATGAGAAAGATGCACCCTAAGTTGGAACCCACTGTCAAGAAAGAACTAAATAAATTATTGAATGCAAATATAATCTTCCCGGTGAGACACACACAATGGGTGTCTAATCTAGTTCCTATAAGGAAAAAAAGTGGCAAAATACGACTCTATGTCGAATTTCGTAACTTAAACCAAGCGTTAGACAAAGATAATTATCCCATTCCTCCAATGGAACAAATACTTCAACAAGTTTCTGGTTCCTAAATACTATCTTTGTTATATAGTTTTTCGGGATACAACCAAGTCCTCATGTCTTCGTCGGACCAACTCAAAACCACTTTTTGTACCCCATGGGGTACTTATGCCTACAGAAAGATGCCTTTTGGTCTTATAAATTTTGGGGCCACTTTCTAGAGAGCAATGGACATTGCTTCCGTGGTTTCCTAAATCAATCAATAGTGGTCTATCTTAACGATGTAACCATTTTCTCAAAAAACAAGAAAGATCATTTGTCTCACCTCAAGGCAGTCCTAGAACGATGCCGTAAGTATGGAATATCTCTTAATCCTAAGAAATCGGTCTTTGCAGTTGAAAAAGGAAAATTACTCGGGTTCATAGTGTCTAAATATGGAATTATTATCTATCCATAAAGAACCCAAGATATTGCTAAACTTTCCCCTCCCTCTTCTAAGAAAGCCATGCAGTCATTTTTAGGCAAGATTAACTTTGTCAAAAGGTTTGTCCCAAGTTTTTCAGAAATAGTAAGGCCATTGCAGAACTTAATTAAAAAGGATGTTCAGTATTGTTGAGGACCACAAGAAAATAAATCCTTTGATTCCATCAAAAAAGCCATAGTGGAAGCCCCTTCCTTGATGAGTCCCGATTTCTCGCAAGATTTCACTCTTTACACTTTCGCCTCCAACCAATCTTATGTTGTTGTGTTAACACAAAAGAATGCCAAAAGAAATGAGATCCCTATTGCCTTCATGAGATCAAATTTTAAAGGGGCTAAACTGAATTACCCAGTTGTAGATCAACAGGCTTATGCGGTTTTTAAAGAAGTGAAACACTTTTGATATTATTTGCTGAAATATAGAACCAAAGTCATCATCCCTTATCTTGTTGTTAGAAACCTATTAGTACAAAAGGAATTGGTTGAAAAACGGGAAAACTGGATGACATTGTTACAAGAATATGACCTCAAAATAACCCCTGCACAACTTGTTAGAGGTCAAGGCCTATGTAAACTAGTAGTTGACTTAGTTGAAGAACAGGAAAATCAAATTAATATCTCAACTGTAAATCATCATAATGAAAATCAGATCTTTTGTACACAAGTTGTTACAAATTCTTGGTATGATGACATAAAATCTTATCTAACACATGGATCCGCTCCTCGCTACCTTCACCCTAAAAACATAAGAACACTCGGGTTAAAATCTGCACCTTTCTAGCTCATAAATGATGTATTGTTTCAAAATAATTTCAACGGTGTTCTTATCCGTTGTTTGGAAAAAGAAGAATCAGAAAAAGTTGTTGACCAATTGAGAGGGGGGGGGGTGAATCAGTTGTTACCATTCTTAAACAATTATTCTTATTTTAAACTCTTTACAAAGCACCCAATGACAATCACAATAATGCAAGGAAATAAGTAATAGTACATTCAACATCAGTCACGCATATGATAAACACAGAGACAGATATTTCTTGAGGAAACCCATAGAGGGTAAAACCCTCTACTTCTTTATATGATAAATAATCTTTACATTCTTTACATTATCATACATATGAGCACCAACTCATAATGAGGCTGCAACCTCTGTTTTGCAAGCTGCTACTTGCTGAGAGCACCAAATCTCTGGTTTCTCTAGCACCAACTCCCTAGGTTTCTCTAGCACCAACTAGAAGGAAGCACCAACTCCCCAAGTGTTCCAGTACCAACTAGATGGAAGCACCAACTTCCGATCATATAGGCACCAACCTGTAAAATAGAGAACAACAGTTCTCCCTTCAACCACCCTGCCACCTTGTTTTCTTTGGCTACAACTCCCTTCTTTCAAGAACCCACTTGAACCACTAAGGACAACCGTCCTCCCTAACACCTCCATACCACCCTGAAATATAAATCTTTGTTACTAAAACTTATTACAAAGACATAAATTTCTTCAATGGATTACCAGTTTCATCATTGTTCTACTACATTACGTTGCTCTATTTGCATCAGTGTCTTCTGCACACTCCTCTGCACTTTATGTCCTTCTCAATCTATGCACTATATGCCATGTCCATTTACTGCACCATTCCTTTGATGTGCATTTCTTCTGCTGCGTTCTCACACCTTCTTCACTTGTCTATTCTCTATCACAACAACCCTCCTCTCTTCTTCCTTTTGCATTCTTATAATCTCTGTCCTCCTTGTGCATCCCTCTACTCCTTTCTCATGCATGCTCTCCCCCCCGCCAATGTCCACCACATCAGGGTCTTCACTACCACTTTCACAATACCACCGCCTCACTCCTGTGCGCCACATTGTGTTACTCTATTCTTCATCTCCTTCTCCTTTTGAGTGCTCTGCTTGATCATCATGGTAACTCTTCAGCTTCTTTGGTGGTTTCCCATGCATCCATCATCACTGGGTGTTATACTGAGATTCCTCAACTGCTTTGGCACTTGAAACTCTTTGTCTTCTCTGTCATAGACGAGCTCATCCTCTGGTAGAAACCATCATTTGTTTCTAATAGTTACACTCTAGAGTGAAACAGTAGCCCTCTGATCTTATTCAATTTCATTTGTACCGTTGGATTGACTTCATAGACTCTGGAATTCATTTCACCATTCTGCACTTCAGCATTTCGAGATCACTGTGGTGAAAATTTTGTTATACTCCATGTCCCATTCCATGAAACTCCAAAATGGAGCTTGTCTGTATTAGCTCCTATCATTTTGGTCATTTCACATTTCGGCCTTTCGCAATTTCGCATGTCGCGAAATCCTGTTGCGAGGCACCTAGTCCATGTCGCAATTTCGCCTTTCGGGATTTCACGATTTCACAATTCTTGTGATGAGATATCTTGATGCTCCATGTTGTGATCCCTGAAACTCCAAAATGGAGCTTGCCAATTTGATCTCTTCTCTACATCTCTTCGATCTCCAGATCAACGGTCCACGAAATGTGGTGATCAGATGGCTATCCTCTGCCCCAGGACTTCATCCTTTGGGACTTTGGGGGAGTGATGGAGTTAAAACTCCCTAAGCAAAAACTCTCGAAGTGAGTTTAGTCTTTCATCACTCAATGACGTGTCGTGACCCAAGTGGCTTCCATGTGTCAGTGTCTTCCACCTGTCCTTTCTGATGTGGTCTGCAACATTCACCTCCTGGATCTATCGGCCCAGATTACTTCGCTATTTCGCATATTGCGATTTCAACATTCTTGATGTGAATGTTCTTCACTTCCAAGTCTCGGTCTGTGAAAACAAGAAATGGATTCAGATCAAATTTTTGGCTTTTTTCACTTCACAACTTTGGGATTCCTATCGTGAGAGTCCTTGACATCTCCAACTCTCAGTATCCAAACCTCTGGTATGGAGTCTTTGACATTTCGCGATTTCGCATTTCGTGACTTCAGGTTTCATGACTTCAGGACTCCTATTAGTAAGAGTTATTGACATCCCCAACTCCCGGTATTTGAAATCATGGTATCCGAAACTGTCTCTTGCTTTCAGGGTTTTGGCATTTCACATTTCGCGATTCCGGGACTCTTGATGATGAAGAATCTTGACTCTTCCAAATCCTGGTACCAAAAATTGTCCTCCTTCTTCCGGGATTTTGGCGTTTCACATTTCACGATTTTGAGACTCCTGATGATGAAGAGTCTTGACTCTTCCAACTCCCGGTAATCGAAACTCCAAAATGGAGTTATTTCCCGATATGCGAAACTCTTCATTTATGTGCCTATTTTGGGATTTTGGGATTCCGGATTTCGCAACTTCGGGACTCCTATGTTGAAGAGTCTTAACTCCTGACTTCTCAATATCCCGGTATCCGAAACTACAAAATGGATTTTATGCTTCTGATCTTTTCATGCAATTATTCCTGCACTGCTGGTCTTCCTTGCCTGCCTGTTTTCCATCAAATAAACAAGCACACTCTTACACTCTTCGTGCACCTCTGCACTATCTCTTCTAAGATTACGTTGTCCTTGTTTTTTCAACACTGCATACTTTGATATTTCCATCAATGACACGCATACCTGCCTATAAACATGCCAAAAATCTCCCCCTTTGGCATTGATGGCAACCTTGAACGACTCCACTAATCTGTTTGGACCTCCAACTGTAGCATCGGTCCAGACCACTTATTTTATCCCCCTTTGACATCAATGTCAAAGAAAACATGCTCCCCCTGAGCTATTGCAGTATTTTTAAGAGGTATCAGATATTCAATCAATACAAAACTCCCCCTAATAGGATGGACTCTCTTAGATGTGAGACAGGATGACACCCAAGTTCTCTCTGAGATATTCAAATGGTGTCTTGGCTAGGGGTTTAGTAAAGATTTCTGCAATTTTTTCTGTGGTTGAAATGTAGTGGACCTGAACAACCTGATTGGTGACTTGCTCTCTCAGAAAATGGTATTTTATGGGAATATGCTTGGTCTTGGAGTGGAATACAGGATTCTTGGACACACTGATGGCACTAGTGTTATCACAATGAATTGGGATCTGTGCATCGTATTTTACCTCCAAGTTTGCAAGTGTCTAAATCATCCATAATACCTGAGTGCAATAGGTAGCAACAACAATGTATTTTGCCTCTATAGTTGATAAATAAATGGAACCTTGCTTTTTACTCAACCATGCTACTAGAGAATCTCCTAAGAAAAATGCGTCTCCACTCATTCTTTTCCTTTCATCCATGCAGTTAGCCCAATCATCATCTGAGTAGGATGATAATTGAAAATTATGATTCTTAGGATACCATAGGCCATAGTTCATTTTTTCTTTCAAATATCTGAATATCCTTTTGACAGCTAGAAAATGACTTTATTTAGGTGCAGACTGATATCTTCCTACCATTCCAACAGCATGCATTATGTCTGGGTGAGATGTTGTGATATACAGTAGGTTTCCTATCATTGACCTATATGAACTTTGATCAACATCAGGTGAGTCATCATCCTTACTTAATTTTCATCCAGTAACCATAGGTGTTCCCACAGGTTTAGAATATTCCATTTGAAACCTTTTCAACATTTCTCTTAGATATTTTTCTTGAGAAATGAAGATCCCTTCAGACCTCTGAGTAATTTGCAGACCAAGAAAAAATGATAGTTCACCTATCATAGACATTTCAAACTCAGACT
>SNQJ01S0093353.1:11450-25962 GCA_010110895.2 Picea sitchensis
TAATGATATCAAAAGAATATTCAAGAACCATTCAAAGTCCTTTAGAAAGAAAGGTAGAAGCAATAGAGGTTTGATATCTCCATCTTCTAACCCTACAACTCATATAAAGAATGAATTAGGAGGATTAATGGAGGAAATGAAGATTGATGTTTTACACTCTTTAGCCATGCAATTGGATACAATTCATATCAAGAAGAAACATGAGGAAGCAGAAAATACATTGGTTGTCTATTGTCCCAAATGCACTAAAAAGCATCCAAGAAATGAATGCCCTTTAGACCTTATAGATGTTTGTGTAATTTGTGAGGAAAATCATCCAACTAACAAATTTCCTTCTTTTCCAGGTTTGAAAGCTACATTTTGAGGAGTAGAAGAGAATGTGAAGTCACTATACTTCATCAATCAAAAGAGGCCTGGAGCACCAAGACCATTCCAAACAGGTTTGAACTTCAATCCTGCTCAAAATTTTAGTGCATATAATTCTCAAATGCCTCATCAACCATGGTATAACCCATCACCTTGAACAAATCCAAATCCTTGGCAGTACCAAATATCTCCATTTCCTCCTCCATACTAATATTTTCCTAGCATGCCACAGAATTCGTGGAATCAACCATCACCAGGATGGAGGCCTCAAAATTTCCAACAACCTGCATTATTGTCTCCTCCTCCTCAAACCAATTTTCCTCCTAAGAAACCTCAACGACCTACTCAACCTGATCCAAATCCGAAAAATAAGTTAGTCCAACCTGTATACAACAATGACACAACTTATCAGACTTATTTTGTGGATTTACAAGAGATGAATCTCAGATCGGAAAAAATATTGCAACAACAACCGAAGCTCATAGAAAATAAAGATTATGAGAAAGAAAAAATTACCTTACCTCAACCACAAGCCCCTCCTTACCCTGAAAGATTATAATTAAAGAAAATTTATACATCTGAGGAAGAAGAACTGTTAGGAGAACTTAAAAATTTGTGCATAAAGATACCTCTCGTACAAGCTCTTAAGGATGTGTCCATTTTCATTAAGTATATCAAAGAAGAATGCATTAGAATACCAGGGAGGAAAAGAAAAGATGCTCCTACTATAAATGTTATAGGAAAACTAGTTGACCTTATGCTTGAGAAGTTAATTCTACCTAAATACTTAGATCTAGGGAGTCCTTTAGTAAATGCCCATATTAACAACACCCTAGTACAAAATACTCTTATTGATCTAGGAGTTGCAATCAACGTTATGACTAGAGATACCATGATGAAACTCAACCTTCATAGATTTATGAGAAACACCCCAACTATCTTACAACTTGCAAATAGATCCACAGTTAAACCTGAAGGCATGTTGGAAGATATCATAATTTCCATTGACTCTTGGGAGTACCCTATTGGCTTCCTAGTCCTTCAACCCAAGTCTCAATCTAATGGATATCCTCTCATTTTGGGAAGGCCTTGGTTGGCCACAAAAAATGCATACATTGGTTGTAGAGAAGAAAATATGACCATCACTGATGACCTTTCCAAAAATAAAATTGTTCTTTATCCCCCTACCCAACCTTCGATAACATAAAATATGGTTGTGGGTGGAAGAAGAAGATCCGACAAAAACACATTCCTACCCCATCTACACAATTCAAACTTCCTTGGCTAATAGTACAATTGATGAGGACACTTTCCTTGAAAATTTTATGCAAAATCAATATCCAGAAGATGTGAAAATAGAAAGGATAAATGATGATAACAGATCCAAAATTTCTGCAGAAAATAACACTGAATTATGTACATATTTGTTTACTGTTGAGATAGAAGATCCAACGTCAAAAAAAAATTCTGAAAGAAAAACACTAAATTATAAATAGATTTGTTTATTGTTGAGACAGAAGATCCAACTGTCAAAACCATAGAAATTATCCCTGCAAAAACCTTCAAAATCAATAATAAACTCACTAGTCAACAGGAACAAAAACTGTTTGATGTGCTTAAAAGAAATATTGAATCTTTTGCGAATTATAAAGACATGAAAGGTATCCATCATTCTATTTGTACTCACCACATTTACATTAAGGAGGACTGCAAACCTGTTAGGCAACCACAAAGAAGGATGAACCCTGCAATGAAAGACATAGTTAAACAAGAACTCCAAAAGCTCCTTGATGCATGTTGACCTATTTCTAGCTTAATAACTATATTCCTCTTATTTCACTTTACTTAGAATTTTTCTTAAGACATGGTGGGTACACTTTATTTCCAAAAGAACTCCACGCTCTACAAAATGTACTTCCCTTATTTTTCGCATACAAAATGCACCAACACTTAACCATCTTTCTTATATTTCGTAGGTTCGCGGATTGGAGGACTCGTGGGTTCACTTGTTCATCCTTTTTTAAGTCTTCCATTACCAATACTTAACCATGTTTCTTCACACCGCAAGTTCCCGGACTAGCGGACTCATCCTTTCACTTTTTCAACACCCGCCGCCCCACCATCCCACCATTCTAAATCCTTTGTTACATTTTTCTAGATTTATTTAATGCCACCATTACGGAAAGTAATTGCTAATTAAATTTTGAAAATGTCGTTATTGATTGCATGCTTCTCGAGGTAATATCATTAATATGTATTAACATCTTCACCGAAAAAAAAAACTTAAGTCATATTACTAAAGGAGATTTTATTCCAATATACTAAAAGTTATACAGAGTTCTCCAGCTACAATGATATGGCCATGAGAAAGAAGAAGTTTTGTGGAGATACATTGAACTTGTTCACAAGAAAATACTATAATTTTCATTGGTCAAGATCTTATTGGTATTTCAAAGCATTTCCCTTACCAGAAATAAATCAGAATAAGACTTGGACGTCAGGTTTTTCTCTAGTTGGTTGCATTCTGGAAGTTTTTGATTGCAAACACATAGTCTCTTGGTGCATCAATAAACTTTATCAAAATCGAAGACAAATTATACTGCACAACAGATCTTATATTTCTCTAGCTCCATAAACTTTCAGGAAGATGTTGAAATTACGAGAGTTGACTGTTACATTTAAAGGAGACAAAGCTAGAAGCTAATTTAAGGAAAATAATAACAGATTAGAGCTTCTGCAAGAATACTTAGAAGACCCCTCAATAATTCCCGAAGATATATCCATAATTTAGATCAATTTATTGAAAAATCCTTATCGAGAAGTAGCATGGTTGTTTGCTAGAATTACGGGACAAGAGTCTATAAAAACCATTCATCAGTTGGCTCTGTATATTTTATATTTTACAATTCATGAAGAAGCAATTTTCATTTGGGGAAAAATCATTTCTACTGAAATTTATCCATAATTATCAAGCTTTAAAGAAGCTAAGAAGTTATACATGGTTTCTTACTTAATTCTCGCTATTACTTACTGTGATACTTTCAAAGGGTTGAATATTGGGAAAATGGTATATTGTAATGTTGACCCTGTAACAATTTGGTATCAGGCCCTATCAAGGTAAAATGATGGTCATTTCTTTTATGAAGTATATAATGAATTTGTGTATTTTCTTAAGAAGCTTATGTTTGGAGAGAATACATCCAGGTTGTCATAGGAAGCATTAGCTTTTCTGGATAAAAAGGGGATTATGGAAAAAACAGACAAATACAATATTATAAGATATTTTTGCTCTCATGAAAAACCCCTATATCTTCCTTACTATGTTCCAGATAAATTATTTATTCTAGAAGTGGCAATGAAATATAAATCTTGGTTGCATCTATTTTATGAGAAAAAGAATAAACAATTTATCTCGCTACCTTGGAAGGTCGGAAAAATATATTTAATAGGACATGCAAAAATTGATGAATATGCTACACAATTCGACCAATTAATATGAAAGTTTCAAAAGAGATTAAGAGTTTTGACCCTAGTCATATTTTTCATAATCACATGGTATCAATGGGATTTAGTAGCACACTTATAAATACTTTTATATTTGGAGAAGAAGGAGACAACCATGGTCCTCTAGCTGAATGCATTGAAAAGAAAGCAAGCGACATTGAAACTATCATAAGCACCACAAAACAATATAAGTAAAAAGGAAAACCCACTAATGAAAGGAACACCCAATCTCCTACTGTTTCTCAAAAGAGCACACAATCCAAAAATAATTCCCAGTCTACAACGTCTCAATAGAGAAGGTCTTAAATGAATAACTCAGATGATGGAGGTGATAAAAACCCTCCTTAGAAAAATTTAGAAAAATCTCACAAGTTGCACGTAAAAAGAAAAAGGACCAATTCCCAACAAGAAATTGAAGAAAACATACCTGAAAGTGAAATTCACCTTGAAGATGTGAACGTGGAAGTTGATATAGAAAATATTCATTTTCCTGATGAAGAGAATATATAGTCGGGGACTAAAGTCGTTATTCAATAAGAAGAGTTCTCAGAAGAAGAATATTTTTCTGTACATAATTCTTTATTTGATAAAGACTAAAGAAAATTGATTTTTTAAAGAACCCCTTCAAAAAATAAGGACAAAACTTGTTCTACATTTAATCTTAGCAAGATGCTTCCATATGGGATTGCTAAGATTCATAAGGTTACAACATATTCTCTTGATGTTTCAATAGATGATATGGAAGCTGAAAATGTCAGACTTAAAGAAAGGATAAAAGAATTAGAGTTTACTCTAATGTCGCCACCAATATTGTCCACCCCAGTTGCAACAATTCAACCTGGTATGAATTTTAAGAAAACTCCAGAGTCAAGTGTAAGATTAAGAGGGACCTCAAGCTTACTTATTGCAACCAGACGTTATGTTAAACAAAATATAAAGAAAAGAATGTCTCTTATTTAGATACATGGGATCTAGAGAGTAGTTTTGTTTCTCTTGGTTCCAGGATTTAGAACACCAGAGAATATTTGAAAGTTGATATTGAAAATGATGAAGGATTATTCAAAGATGGGCTTGCCACTTTTATTATAAAGGTTTCAAAAATGTTAGAATATGAAAGAAAAAATGAATACTTGCCTTCCCAAGCCCGTATAAAGAAACTAAAGGCTTGTTGGATTCAAAGAATTAATATATTAAGAGAATTATTAAATGAACTTAATGACTTGAAATTCAAAAAGACTGAGGATTATTCTAAATTGACCAGAATAGATCTTGTGTGAAACACTATTGAAGTAGAATATCCGAAGTTAATATCAAATTCAATGCTTCAAACAAGACAACAGTTCGAAGAAATTATAGAGAATTTAAAGAAATTATCAGCAGAGAAGTTCAGTAGTATGATTGAGTATATTGAAAATGACATTGATAATTGACTTGTTGAATATGCCAATAGAAATGAGGATATTGAAACTAGATTGCAAAATATTTCAATTGATTATAGGGAATATGAAAATGAATTATTTAAAATCAAAGTCAAACAAGAGGTGATCGTTGCTCCTTTGTGAGAATAAATTGAAGAATGGTTAAAAAAGGATATAATCAAGATTACCGAGGGCCCAACGGAAGCAGTTAATATCGATCACATAACGAAAACAAACAAAGATACAAAAGGTGCATCAGCAAGCAAATGAAGCAGGAGAGATTCATCACAGTAAGTCTAAATATCACATTTATTCTCAAAAGTTTCCCTTTCAGATCAGAAATAATCCAATTATGTTTATTCTTTACTTGAAGAACATAACCGATTTTTTATCCCTTCTCTCTTTTTTTCTCTCCAAGTTCAGCATTTCTTTTGCCTTGATCCAACGACTCCATTCTCTTCTTTTCTTTTTATTTTATGGTTCACGAGAGCCTCAATCCTATTCATTTTGAAAAAAACACATTTATTTTCATCAGACTATAAAGACTTTATCATTTTTTAGAAAATCCTAGAGAACCAATTCGGGGTTAATTTTTACTGTAGCTTTGAATTCTAAATATTTGAGGATAAGATATTTGAAATTGACTCACCAAAATCTTATTTTGATTCTAATGTAAAACTCTTTTAAGGTTCTCTGATTTTTGGGACCATCTCTTTTCTTCCTATAAATGTAATAAAATATATTTTATGGAAGTGATGAATGTGATATATTCTTTTATTTCTTATAATATATGATCTGTATATATTATTTCTTCCAATTTTATGAGTGAAGATTCTTGGTCCTCTTCTTAGGAATTGTTTATGTGTATATTTATAAATTTTATTTTAATTAAGCAATAGATATTTTGAGGCTTGCTTCATAGAATTCTCCTACTTATAAATATTGTCTCAAAAGAATTTCAAGAAACATCTTTTAAAAAATTCAAAGAGGAGTACCACCTCTATAAAAACGTGGGGGGATTCATATCCTCGTGAGGTTATTGTTTCAATCTTAACAAACTCAAACATCAACAATGTTGGATTCATATATCATATCTCATATAGTGAATGGGTCTCTCATCTAGTTATTGTTCCAAAGAAGAATGGGAAGTGGAGGATACGTATGGATTATCGGGAGTTAAACAAGGCTACCAGAAAGGACCATTTCCCCCTTCCTTTTATTAACCAAGTTTTGGATGTCTTGGTTGGGAAGAAATACTTTTTCTTTCTAGATGGTTTTAGTGGATATAATTAAATTTAGATTAGTCCTAAGGACGAGGACAAGACCACCTTTACTTGTCACTTGGGTACATTTGCATAGAGAGTCTCACCTTTTGGCATGTGTAATGCCCCAACCATTTTTCAAAGAGAAATTCTCAACATATTTTCAGAACTCATCCATGATAAAGTTGAGATCTATATGGATAAATCTATCCCATATGGAAATTCATTTGATGAAGCCTTGGAAAATATAGATAAGGTTCTCCAAAGATGTAAAGAAATGAATCTATCCCTTAGCAATGAAAAATTAAATATGATGATGAATGAAGGGATTGTGTTAGGTCATCACCTGTCCTGTAGAGGGATTGAATTAGACAAAGAAAAGATCAAAATTATCACCTTACTTCCTACCCCTTTGAAACCAAAAGATGTAAGAATATTTCTTGGACATGCAGGATATTACAAGAAGTTTATTAAGGATTTCAGTAAAAAAACTTCTCCCATGTTTACCTTGTTGTCCAAAGACGTGGAATACTGCTGGACTCTAAATTGTCAACAAGATTTTGAAACAATCAAGGGAAACTTACAAATGCTCTTGTATTACAAGGTCTCAATTGGGGTCTCCCATTTTATATTCACACTGATGCATCAGATAAGTCCTTAGGAGCAGTATTAGGACAAGATGAAGACGATAAACCTTATGCAATTTACTTCATAAGTAATAATTTAGTTGGTGCATAAATGAATTATATTGTTACAGAAAAATAACTTTTAGTAGTGGTTCATGCTCTCAATAAATTCAGACATTATGTTACAGGTTATAAAGTTTTTGTATCATGTTTCAATTAGATACTTGATGAATAAACCCGACATTAATAGTAGGATGATTATATGGTTTATGTTATTACAACAATTTGATCTAACAATTCTTGATAAGCCTGGAAAACAAAATGTAGTTGCAGATTTCTTATCCATATTGGACATTCCTACTGAAGAAGGCATGGTTGATGACCAATTTCCAGATGAGCACCTATTTTCCATATCAATACAAACTCCTTAGTTTGTTGATATAGAAAATTACCTTACAACAAGAAATTTTCCTCAACATTTCCCCTACAGGGAGACACACAAGATTGTCTGGAAAAGTCCAACCTACACTTGGGTTGCAGACTATTTGTTCAAACTATGTCCATATCATATTTTGAGGATATGCATAAGAGAATATGAGGTGCATGATATCTTGCATGCTTGTCATGATGAACCATGTGGAGGTCATTATGCAGCAAAAATGACAACTTATAAGATCTTACAAGCTAGATATTATTGGCCAACCCTACATAGAGATGCTCAACAATACACTTCACATTGTGATAAATTCCAAAGAATGGAGAAACAAACTAGGAGGAATAAAATGTCTTTACAACCCCAAGTATCATTAGAACCATTTGACAAGTGGGGAATGGACTTCATAGGCCCAATTGATCCTCCATCAGGGCATAAGAAGAAAATTTTGGTATGCACGGACTATCTGATAAAATGGGTTGAAGTAAGGGCCATGAAGGATGCCACGGAATGAAATGTAGTTACATTTCTCCAAGAATGCATATTATCAAGGTTTCAGTTATCCAAGGGATATAGTCATCGATCAAGGCCCTCAATTTACATCAAGACTTGTTAAAGAAATCATGAGGGAACATAACATTTGTCATAGAAATTCAACACCCTACCTTCCTCAAGCAAATGGGCAAGCTAGAGTCATAAACAAAGAGATAGAAAACATCCTCACTAAATCAATGAGCATGAACAAGAAATATTGGTCAAAGAAACGCACTGCAGCAACATGGGCATAAAACATTACATGCAAAACTACCACAAGGATTACTCCTTTTGAATTAGTTTATAGGAAGGAAGCCATGTTTCCTATTGAATTTAAATATCATACATTGAGAACAACAACTAAATTAGACATGAAGTTGCAATCAACACAAAAAGAAAGATTGATCCCATTGAATGCATTAGATGAGTACATGATGCAGGCCCTCTTCAAAACTAAAGTGGTGCAACAACAAAGAAAGGACTGGCATGACAAGAAGATTAAGTACAAAAAGTTCAAAGAAGGGGATTAGGCTTTGTTATGTGACTCAAGGTTTAAATATTTCAAAAGAAAAGTTAATGAAAAGGTGGCTAGGGCCCTACATCATTGAAAAGTGTTATGATAATGGATCAGTGTAGATAAGAATCGTTGATTGAGAAGCAATATCACTACTAGTGAATGGCTTCAGACTAAAGAATTACAATAAGCCCCTGACAAAAGAAGAATTCACAACAATAGTGAAGAAACATAATATGGATGTGATTGATAGCATTCATGCTCTCAATCCATCCCCATGATGACATAAAAAAAAAATCTTGGATGAAAACCTCTCAGAGGCATCTAGGACAGAATTGNTGACAAAAGAAGAATTCACAACAATAGTGAAGAAACATAATATGGATGTGATTGATAGCATTCATGCTCTCAATCCATCCCCATGATGACATAAAAAAAAAATCTTGGATGAAAACCTCTCAGAGGCATCTAGGACAGAATTGAGGGTGAAAACCTCCAATGGAGGCAGTCTTAGATTTGAAGAATAAATGAATAACCTCATCTAGAAAACTTCTCAGAATCTTGATGAGGCAAGGCATTAGTGAAAACCATTGATGGCACTTCTTCCTTGGGAAAAAAACAACACAGAAAATAAAAAATAAAAAATAAAAATAAAATTGTATTTTTACTAATATTTTATTTTCGTTGGTACCAAGAACTTCATTACTACATCCATCCGCACAAAAGAATAAACACTCAACATCACCTTCAATAAGTATAGTAATCATTTCCATATTCATACATACCATTTTTCATTATCCATATTCATATCATTTCCTATCATAATTACCGTATCATACATACCAATTTCCATATCCAATACATTTTACTTTACTCTTTTATTTCAAAGAAAATAGCCTATTAGATTGTTCTATCATGTTGTTCTACAAAATTCTACTGGATAATATTCAGGGACACTTCTAAAACATATAGGCAAGGAAACTGAACTCAAGACCAATATCCACGGTTCAAGGATCAATATTAGAACTAGAAACACCTTCTCCAACCATTTTTTTCATTAGATACATTCTCGCGATAACAAGAATCAACTTCTACAAGATCAATATTCTACATGGCAGAAATAGATCTACATGATGCTTTGTATCATGTAGCATGATTAGAGGTCACAAAACTGATAGATTGTCGATATTATCTCAAGCAGGACATCAAGAGAATCTGCAGGCACCAACACGAAGATAAACCACCTCCAGCCACACGCAACAAAAACAATTCAATGTACATGCAAAGGTAAACAAAGGTATCTACCCTATCCACATTTAATTAAGCCTCATACATCTATATCTCTGCATATTTCATACGTCTTGTCAGTGGGGTGTGGCATAATTCGTGCCAAAATATGAATTGGAATGTCGATATTGAATGGTTTAAGTGGAGGTTTATTTATTCGAGTTAGAAAAGGAACAAATTAAGGAATTATGAATACATGTCGACTGTTGTTGCATTGTTGCGACAATATATCAGTCTTATCCACAATTTGAGGGTATAACTCGGAGTTAGAATAATTGAAGCACCATTTCAAATTAGAAGAAGAAGAGTGGCCCTAGTCAAGTGAAATCAGGAATCTGAGCTTGCAGGAGAAAGGGACAAGCAAAAATATCATTTAGAGGATTTGAGGACGCTGCAAAAGAAGAATTTCTACATACTGCAAGTAGCCATGAAATCCTAGACAACGAAATATCCCTTCAATCTCAAACATTTGTTGTATTTATTCCAATTCTCATGTTTTTTGACCTATGGTTGTTTTTGAAAAGTTTTTAAACAACAAGCAAGACGTACCCTGCATAAACCCATTTTTTCCACGAGTTACGGTCCTGTAGAATTTGTTCTAAAACTGAACCAACGTCCCATGTGTCCAGATCTCTCAGTCTAACAAATTTATGATATTTATAATCTTGTGGTTTGAACCCTCTCGACACTAGAATTCTTCATCTCTCTTCAAAAACACACCCTGTAGAAATTTAAATTTACACAGTTCATGTAGAACTCTGATTCTACATGATCTGTTTCTACAAGAACAAATGCAGAAAAGCATACCGACTTGGAATTTGTCAAATGCAAACCCTCATCTTGCCTTTCTTAAAAAAAACATTCTGTTGAATTCTCTGACCACCAAGTTACCTAAAAACCAGCTCAACTTATCACCCTCTCTAAGGAATAAGTCAATTTGAATATTCTATAGGAAACCTTCAGACAGCCTTCTTCTCCACTCATCATCCTAACAAACAATTATGGGAACAAGATTTAAGATAAGGGAACCAACAGAGACTTCCAGGGTTTATGACAACCATGAGATAACAGAAAATTTTCAAAAAAGTGAGTGGTTGGGTTACTTTGAGAGACTAAGGGGGTTTGATGATGAGGTGTCCACGGAGTTTGCTCGGAATTTCCAAAGAATATAATATCAGTAATACGTGACTACAATCAGGGGGCTAACCATAAGGATCAATGAAGCCTCCATCAACAAAGTTTCAAGTTTACCTTTGGGCATCCCTTGTGAAAAATAAGAAAGGCATGAAGCCATTAATGCCAAGAAGGAATTCTTCCCCCATAATGAGAAACCTAATGAGGATAAAAATGGCATAAAAAGGGAAAGCCTCTCTCACCCATGGCAGGAGGTAGCATACCACATCATCAAATACATAACGTGTCAGGGTAGGATGAATGTAGTCTATGCCTATCATTTCAGACTGTTGTATCATCTTAGGCATCTTTCAACTCAGGAACCACACCTAAATCTGAGTGTCCCTTATTTTCTTCTTCAGACACTAAAGGAGATGAGCCTAAAAGTACAAAGAGGAAAACAAGAATTCTTAGCACATCATGGCCTCATTAAGTTAATAGTCTCAAATGAGCTTTAAACGTATAATTTTGTGGGAAGATTTCATCAACATGGATAGGCAAGCTTTTGAAGAAGTACATGCAACCATGAGTGAGGAAGAAAGAGACAAGGGAGAGGAACCCAAGAGACTCACCAAGTCCAAGAAAGAAAAACAACAAAAGAGGGAGAAAAAACAAAGGATAGATGGAGAAGATAAAGAGGTGGTTGATGTATTAACTACTCTAGGGACCCCTACAGTCAGCCCTATGAAAATCACCACTATAGAGTGGGTGCAGCCCAGAAGGAGGAGGTCCAACATAATCAAGAAAAGTCAGAAAAAGAGGAGCCCAATACCATCATCCTCACTCACTATCACACCACAAATAGAGGAAGTTAAGGACTCTCCTAGTCCAAAACAACAAAAAGAAACCAAAGGGAAGGAGCCTCAAGAGGAGACTGTAATGACATAGGAAATTCCAATGGAAGGGACCTCTAAAACAAAAACTCTTCTAGAAAAAATTCTTTATGCAACCTTGTTGGAACTAGAAAAAGGCAAGGTTGATGCCATCAAGTGGAAAAGGATGACAGAAGATAATAAAGGAAAACCAAGAGAAGAGGTTCCTCAAGAGTTGGAGCAACAACTCCAACTTATGCAAGAGAAGTTCCAAATTATGACTATGCAAAAAATAGACTAGAGTCAAAAGTTGAAAGTAAAGAACTAGAAACTTCATCAGCGATTGAGTAAGGTAAGAAGATATATGCGTGAGAAGAGTGAATAAGTGGAGATTATGCAAGCACCGACCAAAACAATAGCCAAAGTATTTGAAGAAATGATAGAATGTAGGTCACCAAATAGAACATACACATTGTTCCTAAAAGAACAGTAGCACAAAAATCAGATTACACAGTTAGCCAAGTTTGTGAAATTCAACCTTGATACACCCAAATATTTCCTAGATGCATACTAGGGTTATAATATGAAGGAAAAAGCTAAGCTTTGTGAATTTTACCTGCATAACCTTGTCTTACCACACCCCTGCAACTGGAATCCCAATCCATACATGGGGGATGTGCAATTGATGGCCTTTGCCTCTTGGTTGAGGCATGAGGAATTAAGGGAAGAATAGATGAAGAAGTATAAGGATGAAGAACAAAAAACACCCTTGTGGATCAGGGCTAAAGCAACCAGACCAAGAGATTTCATCAATAACCATCATAGTCTCTCTTTGGATAGGGAGATAGCTCCTGGATGGACAACCAAGCAAAGGGAAGTAATAGCTCATCTTGATGACACACTGAGATTATTGGGAGAAGTAGCAGTAGAGGCTTGCCACATGAGGTGGCATTCTTTGCCTCATGGCTTGAGAATCAGAGAGCCCCACTCTCCAAACACATTGCAGCTTGCCCTCCTCAAAACACCATGGTATAAAGAAAATCTAAGGAGAATGAAAAATAATTGGATTGGGCTAAGGATGAGCCCTCCACTCCTCCCTATAGCTTTGATGGTTGACCTCAAACCAGAAAAGGAAGAAGCAGAATGGGCCAGCATTGTGAAGGATAAGGGATACCATGATCGGAAAGTTGTCACCAAGTATATAGCTTGGGATATGAGATAGGAATTCAACAAGAAATAACAAGAACAAGAAGGTAATGATTAGCAACATTATGTTGAGCAGCAACAAGACATTGAACAACAAAAAGGTACACACCAATAGTAGCAATAGTGAGATCAAAAAGACAATTTTTGGTTGCACAAGGGTGTGCAAACGCTTCAGCGTGGAGGTGATGATGAACCTCATTATTGTACATTTTAAAGGCTCATCTTTGAAATGTTTTTCCACCACAAAATGACTTAATGTTTGCTTTTGACCATATTTATGCCTAAAACATCTTAGTGTTAGGTTTTGTAGAAAACCTGTCCACTGGTTGATAGGTTTTCTAAAACCATCTTTATCCACCTATAAAACTCCTTCCACACAAAAAGAACACGCAAATCCATAAATATATAAACTCAATCTTTGTCCACCTATAAAACTCCTTCACACAAAAAGAGCACGAAAATCCATAAATATACAAACTCAAAATCCATCAGATCTAACGTACCTTTTCTTAACCTGTGAATAAATGAAATGAAATGAGACCGATCCAAAATGCATTATGTTTTAAATTTAGTCATTGCGGACATTCCAAAAGGCTTCCATCTGAAAGAGCATGCCGACAAGGCATCGACGGTCTTCATGTTAAATGACAGCATGCAAGATGGGAACTCTGTTCAATGTGGAATTTTTTTTATTTTACCTTTGCAAGTATGACTTTCTTTACCTGTTGTACTACCCATTCTTTGAAATCGTTCATTGAGATTATTCATGGTGTTTTCTTGATTCAATGCTTCCACGATTCTGCAACCTTGCTGGACGCTTTCTCCTTCTATTGGTCATCTCAGTGAATTGCGTGTTCTGTCGCTGCCTTTCAATGCCTTTTCCGGCGATGTTCCTTCAGAAATTGGGAACTTAAGGTTTCTGGAAGTGCTTGAACTTCAAGGAAACTCCTTCACTAGTCAGCTGCCCTCGGAGTTGGGCAGTTTGAAATTCTTACGCATCCTAAATCTGGGTTACAATTCACTTGTCCGTGTCGTGCCCGAGGAGCTCTCGAACTGTCGCATACTTGAAATACTGGATTTGGCTGGCAATGGGCTGAATGGAAGCATCCATGTGTTTCTCGGAGGCTTGCCAAAACTCAAAGCGTTGTCATTATCTTTCAATCAGTTCTCCAGGTCAATTCCATCGGAGCTAGCAAACAACTGTCAACTCCTGGAGTACCTTCATCTCTCAGGAAACTTGTTGACAGATAAAATCCCTCCACAATTGATGAATTGCAGTCGGTTGGTGTCCTTGGCTTTGTTTTCGAATTTTCTAGAAGGAAGCATTCCATCGGAGATTGGTAGGCTTTCCATGCTGCAGATTCTAGATGTTTCAAG